>WNGS01161245.1:57593-68773 GCA_020271785.1 Procambarus virginalis
AATCGTACGCAGAGGGGGGAAAAGAAAACCCCCTCCTTGCAACAGTCAGCCCCGCTCAGAAGGACGGAAATCCAGGCAGGGCGCAATGGAGCCCCAGGCCCAAGGCCACTCCTCTCCAACCCCAGGAGCCTCTACACAGGCACCGGGGCCGAGTCGACCTCCAAAGCCCTGGCCCACAAGAAAAAGCCGGGGCAGCCGAGAGAGCTGGGAAGAGAAGGGGCCCACTGGTCAGACCCCGGAGCATCGGCCGGAGGAACAGGCTCGAATGCCTCCGCAGCTACCCAGACGGGGCAACCCCCGAAACTGCCCAAGTCTCAGAACCTCTAACCCCGCCCCGACCCCGAAGCCTGCAGATGCGTAGGGGCAGGAAGCAGGAGGGGGGGGGGAACAAAAAGTACCACCGAAGGGAAAACAACAAAAAGCGTGAAAGGAACCAAGGCGGAAGGAACCAAGGCCGAAGCGACCAAAACCCCCAAGTCTGGGTCCCAACACAAAGCGGGCAGCCTCGGGGCGTCCGGGGAAGCAACAAACTAGAGCTCGTTGCAACAACCTACCCTGCAACGCGCGAGCTGCCTGCACCCACGGGAATTCATCAGCAGACTGGGTGAATGGAGTCACGAACAAGCAACAAAGCTCGCAGGACTCAGGGTCGAATGTGTCACTGACCCAACAGGCAGCATGACGGAGGCAAAAACAAGGAGAGTCACCCTGAGACAAAGGGACAGAGCAACCCTCAACTCGCACAAAGCGAGAGGGGACACAAGAGTCTCCACTATCGAACCCGAGAGCCCCCAGGGGGTTTCCCAGGGCCCCTAGACTGGGTCTGCTAAGGGTTATCCCAGGCAGGGCACTGCTAACCGGCGCCCCAAACTGCCAAGCAAACTGCTAAAGCTGAACCCACGGAACGTGTCCACCCGTGAGGGCGAAGCAGGGTGTGCCACCACACAAACAAACCTAATATAAGGGGGGAGGAAACACAAGGCAGACCCCCCTACCAGGCAAAAACATATATAAAAGAAAAACCACACAAGTGGACAACGTACCCAGAGAGAACAGAGCCGGCCACTGTTATAGGTGAAAACTAGCTACGCAGTACCCTGCGCCCCACCAGTGCTATAACTACCACTAACCCCAAGGAAAACAAGGGAGGAAAACCCCCAAACACTCGGAGCGGCCAAACGCCAAGCAGCGAAAAGCCAACAGAGGTAGACCCAAGGTGACTTGTGGAAGGCAGTCCCAAGCCCCAAGGGCGGTACTTACAGGGCACTCAGGGAAGGTGACCCTAAGCACATGCAGCCCGAGTACCTGAGAATACTACTCCCAGCTCACACGATCACCGTAAGAGCAGCACTGCAAACAAGTCACAGCACTGAGACAAGACTGGAGCTGGAGCCACACCACCATGCACTATCCCATCAGCTGAGGAACTGGGGTGGGGATCGCCGGCGCGGGGGTCTGGGGCTCCCCCTTCCCCCTCCCCGGGAGGGGGGAGCTGCACAGACATGCGGCACGGCTCGTACTTACCTAATTGTACTTACCTAATTGTGCTTGCGGGGGTTGAGCTTTGGCTCTCTGGTCCCGCCTCTCAACTGTCAATCAACTGGTGTACAGATTCCTGAGCCTACTGGGCTCTATCATATCTACATTTGAAACTGTGTATGGAGTCAGCCTCCACTACATCACTGCCTAAAGCATTCCATATATTAACTACTCTGACACTGACAAAATTCTTTCTGTGGCTCATCTGGGTACTAAGTTTCCACCTGTGTCCCCCTTGTTTGTGTTCCACCCGTGCTGAAGAGTTTGTCTGACGTGTGACGTCATGTTTGTTAGTTCGTTTTTCTTGGGGAGTTCTGTCCACTCGTTTGTCGATTTTTGTTGTTAACCAGAATAGGGGTCTGTTTTGTGGCGCTTACCTTTCTGGGTGCATGTCCCGGTCAATGGCAGATATAGAATGCTCCAAATCACACGTGCAATTCTATGGGCCATTGCTCCCCGTGCCTCTCTGAGGGGGCCAGGTTCTGGTTCATGGTCCCCGGTAACTCCACCCACATCAACTGATGCAAAATAGTTAGGGTATCCATATCAGCCATGGATAGCTCCAGGGAGCCGTAGAGGCAAAATACAGAACAGGAAGTTGAGGCCAGAAGTGACTGATCGGACCGCCAGCACATTAGTTCAAGTACTGAGGTGGTGGGCTGCTGGCTCCGGTGAGCCGACATCCCCTACTCCCTGTTCAAAGGGGGGGGGGGAGGTTTGGTAGCGATGAGCGGGAGTGCTAGTTGCATGAAGAGTTGCTTGTTTGATTTCTTTCTAGGGGAGTTTTTTTTATCTTTCAGGAAGTAGATTGCAAAGAATAACAAGACAATGGTCTGTTTTGATTCACCTACCTATCTGGGTCCTTCAACAATCAATGGCAATTATGACATGCTTTAAATGTTAAATGCTCATAGGACAATGCTCCTGCGCATCTCTGAGGGGGCCAGGTTCTGGTGAGTGGTCCCCGGTAGGCATAAGGATTCCTGTGACTGATGACCCCAAACTAATATAGCACATACCAGTTCAGATAGCTTCAGGGAGCCTACAGGGGCTCCTTACAGAAAGAACAACTATGAAAGGAAGGGGCGGAAAAACCGCCAAGAACTACAGACTGATGCCTCAACGAACTCCGCAGGTGGGACACCTTGAATGTGCCCGAGTGACATGGGGGGAATGGTACCCTCTGTGTCAGAAGGACCAGACGTGAAGAGCGGAAGAGAAGGTCGACTAAGTGGGGCACTGCTGGCCAACCTTCAGAAAGAGGCAGAGCCGTGGAAAGATGGCTAGATTCAAGCACTCCCCCAGAAATGATCAAAGAATAACAAGTGTGATGAGTTATATTAGAATTGATTGGAACTTATGTGTATGCCATAATTATTCCATTCCACAATTTATCAAAATAGCATCCTGTTTCCTCACAATTTATTTGAATTTTTCAATAGTTCTAATTATCTTCTTGCTAAATCATGACTTATTTGTACTCCACAATTTCTCAAATTATCATCATCCTGTTCATTGATAACTCATTTATACTCTACATCTGCTACATCTCTCATCTCTCTACATCTCTCCCCTAGTGCTAATTGAAAAATTGTCCTGGGTAAGAATATATCAGCAACTAACCATGAATGGTGCTTGAGGTATCACATTTGGGTGTAAACCATAATATTCAATTAAGTGGAGGCATGTGTCAGCATTCTTGAGGTCCACACTGCCCTCGAAAGGAAGGTAACTCAAAGACTGCAAAAAAGAAATTCTGAATTAATTTATAAATTAGGCTTGTTATGTTTAGATATTTTCAATTAATATATTTCACTTCTATAAATACAATTGTGATAGATATTAATTAAGCTAATATATGTACATTCAACAAAATTATCAAAAAACCAGCGTTGAATGTAATGAAACGCCATTTTCTGGGTGAGTCCCGGAGGCTCCCCGGAGCTATCCATGGCTGATATGGATACCCTAACTATTTTGCATCAGTCGATGTGGGTGGAGTTCTAGGCCTACTGGGGACCACGAGCCAGAACCTGGCCCCCTCAGAGAGGCACGGGGAGCAATGGCCCATAGAAATGCACATGTGATTTGGAGCATTCTATATCTGCCATCGACCGGGACAGGCACCCAGAAAGGTAAGCGCCACAAAACAAACCCCTATTCTGGTTAACAACAAAAATCGACAAACGAGTGGACAGAACTCCCCCAGGAAAATGAACTAACAAGCATGACGTCACACGAGCCGCGCCGCATGTCTGCGCAGCTCCCCCCTCCCCGGGAGGGTGGGGAGCCCCAGACCCCCGCGCCGGCGATCCCCTCCCCAGTTCTGAGGCTGGATATCAAAACCGCGAAAAAAAACGCCGACCGGAGGGCGGGAGGGTGCTGGGGAGCCTCCGGGACTCACCCAGAAAATGGCGTTTCAGTACATTCAACGCTGGTTTTCTGGGGGGAGCCCCTATGGCTCCCGGGAGCAACTTCACCAAAGACTACCTAAGAAAACAAGGGGACATACCCGGGAGGCGGTCGGTGAACCACTCCTCAACACGAAGTCGAGACAAACAACCCAAGGACCCCTCCGGAAAGCAGCAGGCACATCATTCGCCAGAAAAAAGGGAGAACAGCCGTAGACGAAGAAACCTTTGACCACGACCATAGGAGCCAAAAACCACTGCGCCTGAGAAGAGCGAGAAGCTCTGCCACACGACCCCCAGAGGCCAATGCCAACATAAAAAGAAAACCGAGGCAAAGCAAACCTGACCCCAAGGAGCCACAACCACCAAGGAGAAGAAAAACAGGAGAGCACCCTGTCCAAAGACCAGGACGACACAGGCAGTGCATAAGCAGGTCGGAGGTGAAACAACGCACGATACAGCCTGCGCAATAGCACAGAAGGAATATCGATACCGAAAGCTAGCAGCAGAAACCAAAATGCCAGACCCAGGAACGGCCCCAAGCGCCTCTACATCCTCCGCAAGACAATCCTATGACAGCCCCAGGAGGGAAAAGAAAACGCAGGACCAAAACGAAAATGCCACAAGCGTGCAAGTCCACCACCACAAGTGCAGCTGACAGGGAAGGAACCTGCATAAGGAGCCGCCCCGCACCAACAACCGCAGAAGGGCAGGAGCGAAAAGACTCATTAAGAGGAGCAAAATCGCCCCCTGGAAAACGAGTAGCGCCGAGACAGCGCGAAGAGAAGAGATATGCACAAAAGAACAAGAAGGCCAAACACCCAGAAGCTGCCGGGAAGAGGACCCACAAGCCCTAGAAAGGACCGGAGGGAAGCTCAACCGAATGACGACAGACGTACCAGAAAACGGGAAGAAGTAAAACCGTCCCGAACCTTCGAGAACGAAAAGAAGGAAACACAAAGGACGAAGGCACACAAAAAACCAGCGTTGAATGTAATGAAACGCCATTTTCTGGGTGAGCACCGAGGCTCCCTGGAGCTTATCGGGCTAATGTATGTATGTTAGACCGGGACACTAGCTATGGAGTTCAGACCTACCAGGGACCAGCGCCAGAACCTGGCCCCCTTCAGAAGGTTTCAGGAGCAATGGCCCTGGAAAACCCCATATGGGTTGGGGGTTTTCCTTATCTGCATCGACCGGGGTTAGGCACCCAGAAAGGTAGGCGTACAAAACAAAACCCACATGGTAAAAACTACAACAAACCGAACAGAGAGGTAGAAAACTCCCTACAATCACAAGGAAAACAATCAAACAATCACTTTACTGCCGCGCCGGTTGTCCGCGCGCCCTCCCTCCCGGGAGGGGGAGGGGGGGCCCCGGACCTCACCGCGCCGGCTGCCGTCAGTTCGGAAATAGGCTTCAACCAACGCGAAAAATCCGCCGACGGACGGGAGGGAGGGTAGCCAGGGAGCCTCCGGGGCTCACCCAGAAAATGGCGTTTCATTACATTCAACGCTGGTTTTTGTGGGGAGCCCCNATTCCCCATGGACCTTCTATAACCAAAATGGGGCAGTCTTGGGCATCCAGGGTAGCAACCAACATAGGACGTTGCAGCAACCTAAACCGAGCATGCAACGCCGAAGCTGACTGCACTCGAAGATCATTATCAGTGGACTGAGTGTATTGGAGTACAAACAAGGAACAAAACTCGCAGGACTCCAGGTCGAAGGTATCACTGACCATACAGGCAGCATGATGGAGGCACAACTGGTGATAGTCACCCTGAGATACGGGGACAGAGCAATCTTCAAACTCCCACAAAGCGAGAGGGGACCCAGGTGTCGCATCCATCGGACCAAAGAACCCCCGCTGGGTTTTCCCAGGGCCCTTAATCGCGTAATCTTTCTAAGGGAAGCCCAGGCAGGGTGCTGCTAACAGGCGCCCAAAGTTACCAAGCAAACTGCTAAACCTGGGATGTGTACACTCACACATGTGAATGTACACGTGGAGGACCACCAAGATATAAATGGGTGTGACCAAAACCAAGAGGGCAGACCCCCCCTCTCACCCACCAGGCAGAAAAACAAAACAAAAGAAGAATCTGCAAGAGGACAACATATCTAGGCAGAATAGAGCCAGCCACTGAGAGGTGAAAACTAGCTGCACTGTACCCTGCACCCCAACCAGTGACAAAACTATCCTCTATCCAGAGGCAAACAGGAGTGCAAGATATACCCCAGCAGACTCCAAGGGCGGTCAATCACTGAGCAACAAAATGCCTTGGGAAGGTAAACCCTAAGGTGACTTGTAGAAGATGGCCCAAACCCCAGGAGCAGTACTTACAGGGCACCTAGGAAAGGGGACCCTAGGCGCATGCAGCCCGAGTACTTGTGAAAGAACTGCTGGCTTACGCACCACCAATAATACACCGCCACACCACAAGGCACAGAACTGGAAACACAGGAGCCAGAGGCACATGACCTTGCCAGTTCACATCAGCCACAGAACTGCAACATGGATAGCTGGCACGGGGGTCTGAGACTCCCCCTTTCCCCTCCCTGGGAAGGGAGAGGTTGCACATACAGCGGCGTGGCGACATGGTGATGTCATGCTCATCTGCTAGTTTTCATTTGGGGGAGTTCTGCTCACTAGTTCGGCTTTCAGTAGCAATATTTTAACCAGAATAGGGGTTTGTTCTGGGTCGCTTATCTTTCTGGGTGCCTGACCCCGGTCGATGGCAGACATAAAATGGCAACCACACGGGGGTTTCTATAGGCCAGTGCTCCTTGTGCCTCTCTGTAAGGGGGCAAGGTTCTGACTTGTGGTCCCCAGTAGGCCTAGAACTCCATGTGCATTGACTGATGCCAGGGTCTAATACATTCATATCAGCCCGGTTAGCTCCAGGGAGCCGAAGGGGCTTCCCCATCCAGAAAAATTTCTTTTCTTAACCCTTAGATCATGCAAAACCTATATAGACGATGGGAGTAAGTTTACCGAAACTGCACAATATATATACAGGCATACCTCAGTTTAAGAGTTTAATTGGTTCCTGGAGACGCCTCATATTCCGAAAACTCGTATTCTGCAGCTAATTTCCCCATAAGAAATAATGGGAAATGAATTAATTCGTTCCTGACTACCCCAAAAACCCCATATCAAACTAAATTTTTATACCTAATTCATCTAAATAAACCTACAAAACTATGTTCAAGTTATTACTTACCTTGCTGTTGAATGCTGTAGGCGTATGGAAGATGGTGAGGAGGGGGAGGAGGAGAGGAGTTACTGTTTGGAAGGGGAGTCCCCTTCCATTATCACATCAGGCAATGAGGACCTTTCAGGTGTGCACTCCTTGGGACGTTTTATCTGAGTGCCACTAGGTCCTGGTTGAGGCTCACTGCTCGATTTTCTCACCACATATCTGTCCATGGAAGCTTGCTTTTCCCTTCTTCGCATGTTCTCTCTGTAGTAAGGCATCACATTGTCATTAAAAAGATTAAGGCAACGGCCTACTACAGCTTTCTCTGGGTGAGTCTTTTCAACAATTGTTTGAATCTCTTCCCACATCTGACACACCTTCTTAATTACTGCAGAAGGGACATTCGCTACTGCCTCATCCTCCTCCACTGAAGAATCATCAGCTGCGTTGTCTTGCTGTTCCTGTTGAAGGGCTTGGAGTTCTTCGGTGGTCAGTTCTTCGTTGTGTTCTTCCACCAACTCCTCCACATCATCACTATCCAATTCCAAGCCCATTTGCTGGCCTAGAATAACAATTTCCTCAACAATAGGCGCATCATTTATAGGCTCAAACCCCTCAAAGTCTATTTCTCCACACATTCAGGCCACAATTTTCTCCAGCCAGAGATCAGGGTTCTTTGAGTCACTTCTTGCCAGGCTTTGTCATCGAGTTTTAAAGCACTACAAATGTTAAAATGGTGTTTCCAGAACTCTTTGAGGGTGAGGTTTGTGGCTTCAGTCACTTCAAAACATTTTGGAAAAGTGCCCTTTCATAAAGTTTCTTAAAATTCGCTATGATTTTCTGGTCCATAGGCTGAATTAGAGGAGTGGTGTTAGGAGGAAGGAATTTAACTGTGAGGAATTTATTGTATCTGGGCAACAAATCATCTTCCAAGCCTCGAGGATGAGCAGGAGCATTGTCGAGAAGAAGCAGGGCCTTGAGTGGCAAATGTTTCTCCTGCAGATATTTTTCTATGGTAGGGCACAGCACTTCATTCACCCACTCCGAAAAAATAAGCCTAGTCACCCATGCTTTTGACTTCCACATCACACACATTTGAGTTTTCTGCACTTTATACTGTTTGAAAACCCTTGGATTTTCAGAATGATACACTAGCAAGGGTTTAATTTTCAAATCGTCACTCGCATTTGAACACAGCACAAGCGTAAACCTATCTTTCATAGGCTTGTGTCCGGGCAAGGATTTTTCCTCCTTGGTAATGTATGTCCTCTTAGGCATTCTTTTCCAAACAATCCTGTTTCGTCACAATTAAACACTGTTGCGGTAGGTATCCCTCAGCCTCTGCAAACTCTTTAACCCCTGTGCTGCGTACCTGGTTTCAGCAAAAACTTCTTGGGGCAATTGTCAAGGACATATTCTTGTTGTTTTTATAAATATTCAGGTAAATTTAATGTCAAATTATTTCCAAACTCAACTATTTTCATTTAAAAACACAGAGTAATGAAAACATTAAAAAACATTAAAATATAGCCTAAATTAAAAAAAAAAATAGCACAACTCTCAGAGCGCCTAAAGGCGCTTTGCGCAGTGCAGGGGTTAAATTCCTCAATAAATCGTCCAGCGGCTGGTTTGTCTGAGCTGGCTGCCTCCCCATGCCTTGTAACACTATGGATACCACTCCTCCTCCTTAATTTTTCAAACCAGCCCCTGCTTGCCTTAAACTCTTTCGTCTCTGCATCACTCATTGCAGGGGTTTTCTTTAGAAGGTCTTCGTGCAATACCCTGGCTTTCTCACAAATAATGGCCTCCGAAACACTATCACCCCTTAATTCCTTGTCGTGTATCCAAATTAATAACAACTTTTCCACTTCTTCAAGTATTTGTGGTCTTTGTTTTGTTATTGTTCTTACTCCTTTTGCCACTTTAGCACTCATAATCTCATTTTTCTTCTTAAGTATAGTGCATATTGTTGATGTGGCTTTGTTGTACTGCCTACAAAGTTCAACAACACGTGTACCGTTCTCATGCTTCCGAATGATCTCTTGTTTCTCCTCTATTGTCATCCTCACATGGGCTTTCTGGCCTTTATCCTTACCACTGGCTTTCTTGGGACTCATGGTGAGATATATAATAACAAATTGTATAGTCAAATCACCAAAAATCCAACAAAACACTGAAAATCCGCGAGAAGAATTGATGTGTGGTAGTCACTGAGCGCGAGACAATGGTAAACTGAGGGGCGGAGGGGCGACGATCGCCGAACCACCTCGCGCTAGGTCGGCCTGTACGCATATCAACAAACTCGCGTCCCGAGGTAACCCTCGCGTTCCGAGACATATTTTCCGAGGAAATCCTGCTCGTCTTCCGAAAAACTCGCATACAGGGACATTCGCATTCCGAGGTATCACTGTATAGACGATTGACACTCTAGCGCATGATTTTAAATGCCCCGTGAAGGATAGGGGCAGCTATAGTCCAGCCACGACCGATAGTTACCAGACGCCACCTAGAAAAAAAATCGTGAGCAACATTCACGGGTGTGAGAGCCTTAGTACTGAGTGAGCCACCAAGGCTTGAGCACAAAGCATGAGTTCACAGCACCGCTGTTCAGCTTGTGACCACATTATTGCCTAAAAATGTCAAAATATGTATGTACATGCTATTATTTAGCGATGATAGTATTACAGAAGACCCCTGACTGTGATAAAACTGACCAGGATTCTGATAATAGCAGGATTGTGGTGATATTTAGCACTGTGCTCCATGGTGGGAGGAGTAATGCTGAGGGACGGAAGGAGGTGACGTCATCTTCTGACTGTGTGTGGCCACCTTTTATAGACTGGACTTACCATACCAGCTTAGTGGTTCGCTATGGTGAACATAAATGTAGATATTTATATATAACGTGTGTATAGTGTGTAATAACAGCAATAGGAGTAAGGGAGGTGCGTTGTCCCTCCCTTAATTTTGGTAAAGGAGGTGTGTCGTCTGCATGACATGTCATATTGTGTACTGGTGGCCACTATGGTCTTTGGGCACCATACCAGCTTATTTGTACAGGTATGATGAATAAAACATGTAGATACTTATATATAATGTGTGTATATAGTGTAATAACACCACAAACAGTATTGTTGGAGAAGAAATATTAGTGCATCTGGCCTTGAACCAGTGAGGGCAGCAGCCACTAGCTGACTGTGTGTGTAGCTACGTCTCTTATTGCCTGAACTCAACATACAAGCTTAGATGTACAATTATGGTGAACAAAATATGTAGATTCTTATATATAAGTCTGTGTATAGTGAATAAAAAGCAAAAACAGTATGGTGGGAGGAGCATGTTGGCGAATGAGGAGGCAAGAGAGGGAGGGCAGCCAGTGGTTGACTGGCTGGTGTGTGCTGGCCACTCTTCGTTGCTTTTTGACTCACGATACCAACTTAGTGGTTCGTTATGGTGAGCAAAACATGCAGATACTTATATATAACCTGTGCATATAGTGTAATAACAACAAAACAATTTATTTATTGTTATATGAACATATTAATTGAATCACTAATATGCACACCATAATTTTGAGTACAGCGATGGTTCACACATTTTATTATATAAATTTATCACAATACACACTACTGAATAATATTACTGCAGAAAAACTAAGAAAAAATCAACCAGAGACATTGAAATAATTAGGTAATAATATCTTTGTGGCAACTCCCGTCTGACAGCTGGGGCGGAGCAGAACTCGTCTGGCGTATGCTCTGTCAACGCCTCTTTTTTTGCCAGACTTCCCCGCCCTATTGCGGCCAAAATATGCCACCTACGATTTTTTTTTGTGATCAAGGAACACAAATGAACACTTTTATAATACAAAAGAATTTTTTGGATTTTTTTGTTGTTGCACCTGTGGGTGTTGAAGGCTAAAAGGCCCTTAGTGGCCTAAGGGTTAACCTTACATTATGTGATCATGAAGGAGTTAATGTTAGAAGCCCTTTCTTTCACCCCTCTTTTTTATGTCTTCTGGCATGTCTTAG
>WNGS01161246.1:26065-48487 GCA_020271785.1 Procambarus virginalis
AATTTAGAAGGAGATTTACCAGTGGTAGAATGAACAGTTTTCTTTGATTTATATAAATCTACAAAGCCTTGTAATAATAGTACCTTCCATAAACCGCTTAACCCTTCTTTCAAAGATCTCACTGCTCTCTCAGCCATACCATTTGAAGAAGGATTATAGGGGCAGGTGTTACATGTTTAATACCATTTTTCTAATAAAAACATCCTCCATTTCCTCAGAAACAAAATAAGGACCACTGTCTGACACCACCATGTCTGGTAATCCAAAATTACAAAATCTTTTCCATAGCAGTCACAAGTTACAGATGATGCGGTGGAATTACATGCATGAACATCCAGACATTTTGTGTATGAATCCACCACCACCAGGTAATATTTGTTATCCATAGGTCCAGCATAATCTATATGAAGTCTGGATCAGGTTTCCCAGTACATGGCCATGAAAGTACTGGGAACTGGGTTTCTGAAAATTCGTAAATAAATTTGATAATTCTTAGTTACCTCAGCAATATCCTGGTTTATTTTTGGCCACCAAACCCTACTTCTAGCTTCTGATTTCATAGCAATTATGCCATTACGGCCTACATGCAGCTGTTCCAAAATCTTATATCTTAGGTCCCCAGGAACCTTCAGTATTCCTATAGACGGAATATATAGAATGTATTCCTATACATCGTGGTGAATACTAAGGTCAGCCTTTACTGCAGCATACTCTGACATTAGAAAAATTATCCTTCCAATCATATTTGACATATTTCATCAACAGATTTAATTTGGAACCTCTACTAGTTGCCTTCCTAATAGTCTGGAATGAAATATCGTTAAAAGACGTAGATTCCACCAGGTTAACATATTCAACTGGAATACTTGAATTCAACTCTTCTGTCACAGGCAATCTACTTAATAAATCAGCTACTTCAGTATCCTTGCCTGGCTTAAACTACAAATCATACTCAAACTGCGAGAGTAATGCCCATTTTTCGTTCTCACATTATCATTAAATGGAATTTTTTTACCTCTGCCAAACAATCCTAGCAGGGGGTTTTTGTCGGTTCTAGCAAGAAATTCCTCCTCAGCAGAAAATACCTGTTTTTTCACAGCATATACCAAAGCTAAGGCTTCTTTATCTAACTGAGAAAATTCTGTTCTGCAGGAGATAATTTCTTGCGAGCAAAATATACTTCTTTATCCTGACCATCTATTTCCTTTAATTGAAAAAGGAAAGGATTCCACAACCACTCTGACTGGGGAAGCATCTACCTCCAGTTTTAAAGGGAGTTAACCTGTACAATTAGTGAGCACTGGAGAATTTATCAATTCCTGCTTAATATTCCTGGAGGCATTCTCCTATCTTGCTGCCCACTTAATCTAGCCCTTTTTGTCAACAATTCATAAAAGGCGTTAATTTTGTTGGAGAGTTCTTCACGAACTTACAAAAATATGTAACCATCCCAACAAAAGACTCTACTTCCTTAACTGATGTTGGGGCTGGGGCATCTACTATAGCAGCTACATTTTGTGAGAAGGAGTAAAACCTTTACCTGAAATATGGTACCACAGGTATTCAATGGCCTTGGTCTTCAATGTTGTTTTACACTATTAATCCTCACGTTGTGCTTTTGCTGAAGATTCAAAACTTGTTCTACTCGAGCATAATGCTCTTTCTCGTTCTCCTCACATACAATAATGGCACTTAAAAAGCTTGCCACACCTTCAATGTTTACTAACAACTTGGACATGAATCTCTGAAAAATTGCTGGAGACGAGGAGAGTCCAAAAAGAAGTATTTTATAATTAAATAATCCCTTGTGGGTATTAATCACTAACAATTTCTGGCTCTCCTCCTCTACAGATATTTGCAAGTAGGAATCTCTTCAGATCAATCTTAGGAAAAATTTCCCCCTGCAGACCACTGACAACAACTCATCTATCTTAGGTAAAGGGTACTTCTCACAATGAATGCGGTTATTTAATTCTTTAAAATCTGCACAGATTCTCATGGATTTCCAGTCTGCCTTCAACACTGATACAATTGGGGCTGCCCACTAACTATGTGTAATTAGCTCTAAGATGCCTTCTGCCACATTCCTTTCCAGGGCTGATTCTACCAGTTGCTTGTAATGGAACAGAACAGTTCTTGCATTGAAAAATTTAGGTGAAGCCCTACTTTTCAGGTGAATTTTTGCCACCATGCTATTAATTGCCTTACTGCTCCAGTGAATATTTTTTCCACCATGTCTTCGGTACTTTTAATTGTTTTAACTCTCGACAATTCATCTAGGCCCGCCAAGAAATTCCCACTTTTTCCATGAGATCCTTACCACATTGACTAGGATTATGTGAATCCATTACATAAAAATCTCAAATAATTTTTTTACTATTATAGCATACTTTTGCTGACACCTTGTCATAGATCTTAATCGGTACATTATCGTATGCACTTAATGATTTTCTACCGGATTTTACATTCAGTTGCAAAGTATCTGCCCAATCTCTAGACAATGTTGATACTGCAGCACCAGTGTCCAGTTCTAAGGGAACTAACTTCCAATTAATTACAAAATTCACCACTTGTGACTTCACCGAACGTACCTTTTCTTTCTCCGAATATAGTCTGCTTTCCTCACTAGTAGCTTCTTCAGACGGTTTACCTGCCTCTACTGCCTTGACCCCAGTTCCCTTACCTCTTCTTCTAGGATTACCCGGTCGTCTCCTCTCCCGGCCTTGCTGTTCCTGTTCAGGTATTCTCTACACACTTTCCTCTAGTGTCCTGCCTTGTCACAAAATTTTCATGTTGTCCTTAAACTTGCAGTTGCTACTACTGTGATTGTACCCACAGTGTTTACATCTTGTCTGGCCCTGTACAACCATAATTTCTTGAGAAGTAGATTTCTTACCTCCAAAAGCCCTCTCCAGGTTCAAAATCTTCTCTAGCACTGTCCATGAAGTCATCGATTGTAGATTCACGTTTTCTGCCACCAGGTTAGGGAGAAATATCTCATTTTTTGCTGCCATGAACAACTGGTCCCTCACCTGGCCGTCAAAATGTGCTCCAAAGTTGCAGTGGTTAGCCAACGCCTTCAATTCCGCATTTAAATCCTGTACGGATTCCTGCTGCTTTTTCGTCCTCTTCTGGAAATCCATCAACCTTAGTATTCACCAGGATGAACTCTGTATAGGAATAGAGAGTGGTGGTGCCTGGGGGGAACTAATATGTAAGATTTGAAACAGCTGCATGTAGACCATAATGGCATAAATGCTATGAAAGCCGAAGCTAGAAGTTGGGTTTGGTGGCCAAAAATTGACCAGGATATTGCTGAAGTAACTAAGACTTGTCACATTTACTTTAAAAATTTTCAGAAACCCCAGTCCCCAGTACTTTCTTGGCCATGCACTGGGAAACGCTGGTCTAGACTTCATATAGATTATGCTGGACCAATGGATAACAAATATTACCTGGTGGTGTGGTGGCATCAACAATCCCCGGTATACGTTACATAATGTACTATTTCAATACTTATAAACAAAAGAGCATCTGCTCATAACATCCTAATGCTTAACACTTAGCACATTAATGCCTAAACCTCTGTAGTACTTAATCCTACAAAATACCTAATACTAACAACTCCACTTGAGTATTAGTTCACGGTTTAACTACAAGTGACTTATCACGGCGCCGGTTAGGCTGGCGAGCTGAGCTCTTGACCACTTACGGAAAGGGAAAGGGAAGGAGATAGGTGAGAGAGGAAAGGTAGATTGAATATATGGAAGGGTGTCCTTGAGATCCGTTACACATTAATAAGCAACATATTTGACTGTAAACAGGAGAGTTATGTCACCCATCACTCCCGTGAAGTGACACTAATGCCACAAGTGACACGCCAGTTTTACTTATGACACTTTTTTAGTATAATCCATTGGAGTTAGGTGCGAATTATCATCACAATTATATTAGAAAACATTTATTTATAAAATATAGAAGTAAACATTAGTGTTGATCTTTGACAAAGTTTACATTCCTTATAACAGGAACTCATAAAGAATAACTTCACTTACAGTGAAAGTTTACAGTCACGCAAAGTTGATCTACGATCCATACAATGTATTGTGAAGCACTGTATACATACAAAATCTGTGAATGCATGTATTGGATGAGTGATAATGGAATGAAAGCGTGAATACATGGAATAAAAAGAGTATACTTGTAATAGCGCATGTGAGCAGTATCAGGAAAGTCTTTTTCTCGTTGTCCAGAGTTAGTCAGGACCTCCCGAAGGTTACTTACTCGGCGCGCTGTTTTGTGGGTGTGTGTCTCGACAGTGTAAGCAGGTGACACAGCTGCACTTCTGGTGGACCAGGTGTTGGTAGGTGGGCCCAGTAGCAACTGTTGTGAACCAGGACAGATGTTGGTGAGTCTGAAGCACTTTGGTAGACCAGAACAGGTGTTGGTGGGTCCCCCAGCATGTGTAGTGGACCGGACAGGTGTTGGTGGGTCCAGCAGGCGCATCACAGCTTCGTCAGGAGGTCCTCGCCATGTGTCGGAAGATGAGGTCAGGCGGCGCTGAGGTAGGAATGTGTCCTGCCCCGGAGAGGGCCCAACGAGCCAGTCTCGGGGGCAGGACGGGTCAATACCGCCTCTCTCCCACCCAGCACGCTTGTCGTCCTCCCTGGAAAGAAACATATATAAAGTGAAACATACTTTAGACTTAGAAGTTTTTAGCTCGGTTCATCTATCTTGGACTCAATACCCATCCTGTGAGTGGACTCATTTCTTACAATTAGAATAACTATGAGCTGTAGGGACTCATATATGTCTATAACAGCAAAACTGAAAACATTAGCGTTTCTTTCTTGGTGTAGAATAAATACAAGAAACGAAATAATGGAAACAAGAGCAAGGTTGAACACTCACCAGTCCGAGGACCCGGACATTACTCCGGGCGGTCGACGGAGGACTGATGCAGCAACTGTGGCAGAACTCGTATTTATGTGGCAAGGCGAGGGAGTGCCAGACGTCGCTAGCGCTCCCGGTGCCACCTTGGTTGTGTTTACGGAACCTGATTATTTTTACTATAGTTAACCATAGTCATGGCATCACTTACAGCCATAACTTAAGGTATTTAGGAAGATTAATTAAGATTAACGAAAGAAATGGCTTATTTTAGGTCCTGTTGAGGTGTTTTCCCCAGGTGGTGTAAGAGTGTGCGTGCGTGTGTGTGTTGTTGCGTGTACTTGTGACATCACCACTACCTGTGGTTGCCAGGTGATTCACCTCAAAGTGTTGACGTCACCACAGCGTATCGTTGCCATAGGACTCCACAATGCAGTTCTTGATGCACATTATGTACCATTCCGGACGACAAAGCCACACAACCTGACGCGGGCAGCTGTATACTGGGAACTGCAACAAACTATAGCAGACCTGAGACAACCACTTTAGTTATTCCATCTATCATCATCCTGTGATATTAGATAATTATATTCAATATACAAGTGTTATATTTATTCATCGCTGAATCAACGTCATCAACGCTGCTCTTGGATAAGGTGGCCAGGAAGAACCGCACGTCTAATTATCATGATAACTGGATGTTACCACTGTCAGGCTCAGGCTCGACTACAAGTGCCTCCAGGAGTCTGCACCACCTGCTGATGTACCTGCAGGAGTCTGCACCCTGCTGATGTTCCTCCAGGAGTCTGCACCACCTGCTGATGTACCTCCAGGAGTCTGCACCACCTGCTGATGTACCTCCAGGAGTCTGCACCACCTGCTGATGTACCTCCAGGAGTCTGCACCACCTGCTGATGTACCTCCAGGAGTCTGCACCACCTGCTGATGTACCTCCAGGAGTCTGCACCACCTGCTGATGTATCTCCAGGAGTCTGCACCACCTGCTGATGTACCTGCAGGAGTCTGCACACCAGATGATGTACCTCCAGGAGTCTGCACCACCTGCTGATGTACCTCCAGGAGTCTGCACCACCTGCTGATGTACCTCCAGGAGTCTGCACCACCTGCTGATGTTCCTCCAGGAGTCTGCACCACCTGCTGATGTATCTCTAGGAGTCTGCACCACCTGCTGATGTATCTCTAGGAGTCTGCACCACCTGCTGATGTACCTCCAGGAGTCTGCACCACCTGCTGATGTACCTCCAGGAGTCTGCACCACCTGCTGATGTACCTCCAGGAGTCTGCACCACCTGCTGATGTATCTCCAGGAGTCTGCACCACCTGCTGATGTTCCTCCAGGAGTCTGCACCACCTGCTGATGTATCTCAGGAGTCTGCACCACATGCTGATTTACCTCCAGGAGTCTGCACCACCTGCTGATGTATCTTTAGGAGTCTGCACCACCTGCTGATGTATCTCTAGGAGTCTGCACCACCTGCTGATGTATCTCTAGGAGTCTGCACCACCTGCTGATGTACCTCCAGGAGTCTGCACCACCTGCTGATGTACCTGCAGGAGTCTACACCACCTGCTGATGTACCTCCAGGAGTCTACACCACCTGCTGATGTACCTCCAGGAGTCTACACCACCTGCTGATGTACCTCCAGGAGTCTGCACCACCTGCTGATGTTCCTCCAGGAGTCTGCACCACCTGCTGATGTACCTCCAGGAGTCTGCACCACCTGCTGATGTTCCTCCAGGAGTCTGCACCACCTGCTGATGTACCTCCAGGAGTCTGCACCACCTGCTGATGTACCTCCAGGAGTCTGCACCACCTGCTGATGTACCTCCAGGAGTCTGCACCACCTGCTGATGTACCTCCAGGAGTCTGCACCACCTGCTGATGTACCTGCAGGAGTTTGCACCACCTGCTGATGTACCTCCAGGAGTCTGCACCACCTGCTGATGTACCACCAGGAGTCTGCACCACCTGCTGATGTACCTGCAGGAGTCTGCACCACCTGCTGATGTATCTCTAGGAGTCTGCACCACCTGCTGATGTATCTCTAGGAGTCTGCACCACCTCCTGATGTACCTGCAGGAGTCTGCACCACCTGCTGATGTACCTCCAGGAGTCTGCACCACCTGCTGATGTTCCTCCAGGAGTCTGCACCACCTGCTGATGTACCTCCAGGAGTCTGCACCACCTGCTGATGTACCACCAGGAGTCTGCACCACCTGCTGATGTACCTCCAGGAGTCTGCACCACCTGCTGATGTATCTCTAGGAGTCTGCACCACCTGCTGATGTTCCTCCAGGAGTCTGCACCACCTGCTGATGTACCTCCAGGAGTCTGCACCACCTGCTGATGTACCTGCAGGAGTCTGCACCACCTGCTGATGTACCTCCAGGAGTCTGCACCACCTGCTGATGTTCCTCCAGGAGTCTGCACCACCTGCTGATGTATCTCTAGGAGTCTGCACCACCTGCTGATTTACCTCCAGGAGTCTGCACCACCTGCTGATGTATCTTTAGGAGTCTGCACCACCTGCTGATGTATCTCTAGGAGTCTGCACCACCTGCTGATGTATCTCTAGGAGTCTGCACCACCTGCTGATGTACCTCCAGGAGTCTGCACCACCTGCTGATGTACCTCTAGGAGTCTGCACCACCTGCTGATGTACCTCCAGGAGTCTGCACCACCTGCTGATGTACCTCCAGGAGTCTGCACCACCTGCTGATGTACCTCCAGGAGTCTACACCACCTGCTGATGTACCTCCAGGAGTCTACACCACCTGCTGATGTACCTCCAGGAGTCTGCACCACCTGCTGATGTACCTGCAGGAGTCTGCACCACCTGCTGATGTTCCTCCAGGAGTCTGCACCACCTGCTGATGTTCCTCCAGGAGTCTGCACCACCTGCTGATGTACCTGCAGGAGTCTGCACCACCTGCTGATGTTCCTCCAGGAGTCTGCACCACCTGCTGATGTACCTCCAGGAGTCTGCACCACCTGCTGATGTACCTGCAGGAGTCTGCACCACCTGCTGATGTACCTGCAGGAGTCTGCACCACCTGCTGATGTACCTCCAGGAGTCTGCACCACCTGCTGATGTACCACCAGGAGTCTGCACCACCTGCTGATGTACCTCCAGGAGTCTGCACCACCTGCTGATGTACTCCAGGAGTCTGCACCACCTGCTGATGTACCTCCAGGAGTCTGCACCACCTGCTGATGTATCTCCAGGAGTCTGCACCACCTGCTGATGTACCTCCAGGAGTCTGCACCACCTGCTGATGTACCTCCAGGAGTCTGCACCACCTGCTGATGTACCTCCAGGAGTCTGCACCACCTGCTGATGTATCTCCAGGAGTCTGCACCACCTGCTGATGTACCTCCAGGAGTCTGCACCACCTGCTGATGTACCTGCAGGAGTCTGCACCACCTGCTGATGTAGATCTGACTATATTTCAACTGCCAAGAGAACTATTTGCATACTTGAAGTCATTACCTTAATAGTCACCTGCGTCACCATGGAATTGATTGTGAACAAATTTCAGAATTCAGAGATAGTTATATTAAAATGTAGAGAAATGTGTAAGTATTGTATTTAAGTGCTGCCAGAAATCTTAACAATACATCCAAAGACTGCTTACTCTGTTGTGGGTAATGCATATATGTTTGTGAACTTTCCAGCGCCTTTATTGGATGGGTGTGGTATGTATGTTTATTATATATGTAACTGGGTCATCACAGATGTTAATTGTTCGATATAGAGTCTGTTGAGGTCCTGTTCTTAAACCAATTATGCTATTAAAGAATAGTTATATATACATTAAACTAAGTAACTACCTTATCAAGATTGTTACTAGCTTAGCACAATTAATTTTGGGGCTCAGTTCCAAAGCCCAATATGTTTCTCTGTTACCTATTCGAGTATCGACCACGGGATGGGTTTGGGATCCACTACCGCCCACAGGATGGGTATGGGGTCCACTATCGCTCACGTGATGGGTATGGGGTCCACTATCGCTCACGTGATGGGTTTGGGATCCTCTATCGCTCACGTGAAGGGTATGGGGTCCACTATCGCTCACGTGATGGGTATGGGGTCCACTATCGCTCACGTGATGGGTATGGGGTCCACTATCGCTCACGTGATGGGTATGGGGTCCACTATCGCTCACGTGATGGGTTTGGGGCCACTATCGCTCACGTGATGGGTATGGGGTCCACTATCGCTCACGTGATGGGTATGGGGTCCACTATCGCTCACGTGATGGGTATGGGGTCCACTATCGCTCACGTGATGGGTATGGGGTCCACTATCGCTCACGTGATGGGTATGGGGTCCACTATCGCTCACGTGATGGGTATGGGGTCCATTATTGCCCACGTGATGGGTACAATTCATTGTAATAGGGGACAGATAGCCAGTATATGCATACAATGCAAGTTAGGATTATATGGAAGTTACCAACCAGGGTTGAACTACTGACCTACCCCCCCCCCCTCTCGAGGATGCAACCCCCACAACAAGCTGACTAACTCCTGAGTACGTATTAATAGGTGAACAGAGACATTAGGTGATATTAAATGCGCCCAACCTTTTCTGTCCCATACGGGATTCAAACTCGAAATTCTCGATTGTGGGTCGAGAATGAACCCGACTATTCTACCGGGACCTTAAAGGGGTCGCTCTACCCCTTACTATTTACCAAGGCCGTTCAAGGGGTTACCCCTTTTAAGGGGTTTCTTCCTTTAAGTTGTTACATCTTTAAAGGGGTTTCTCCTTTTAAGGGGTTGCTCCTATTAAGGGGCAACCCCTTAAAGGGAGGTGGGTATGGGGGTTAACTGCCACCCAATTGCTGGGTAAGGGGCCCACTACCGGCTTCGGGTTAGATATGGGGTGCATAATCAATGAACAAAATCCCCATGATGAAGGGCTCACGGCGTGTGTTGCCACACACCTTAACTGTGTCAGTGATCAGCTTATCTAACAAGAAGATAAAGAGTTGTCAACTCCTAAAATAACTCCAAGATAACGGATTTCGTCCGTTGTCATGCTGGTGCAAAATGGGGGAATCTTTTAAGAACAGTATCTATATTTGACAAATTGTATTTTCCTAACTCAATGTTTGGTTTACTATGCAAAACAAAGTTCTAAAGACTCTTTGATAATCACATTCTCTCAGGTACTGGTCAAGGCGATATCCGTCACTCTCACCACAGATTCTGCAACTCCGCTGCTCATCTCTTGTTTCTATTCTGAATCTCCATGGATATTTGTATCCAAGACGGATTCTTGCTATTGCTGAACTCTCCCACAGCCACCTCCTCTTCGTCCATAGTGACTGGGACTGCCAGCTGCAACCATATTTTACCAGGGTATAGATTCACTGATTTGTTCTTCTATGCTCCTTTCCTCAGTTACCTTGTCACGGTGATGTTGCCTGATAATACCTCTAGTTTGAATAAGAGTCTTAGGTATGAAGTATTCAATATGATCTCCGTCAGCAACACATCTGCTCGTTCATTTCCACACATTCCAACATGGGAGGGGATCCACGGGAATCTGACGACTCTTCTTTGATTGGTTAGTAATCTCACAACTCTCTTGATTTCAGTGACTTTCACAAGGTTTTATGCTTGACATTTACTAAGGTTTTGTAGTGTTGCTTTTTACTCAATGAAGATCACTTCACTGTTAGTGTTTCTTTCAAGGAATCCTAACTCCATAGCAATGACAGTTAGTTCTGCTTGCGTTGAGAGGCATAGTTCGCAATACGTGCTTTTTCTTAATTTCCGTTTTGAAAGGCATTATTCATAATTACAGTGTATGCTTCACCAGTCCTGCAGTTAGCAGAATTAGATGACCCGTCAGTGTAGATTTGATTTAATTCATTTCCAGCTTCTTTATAAATTTCTTCAAGATACTTGTGCCTCATTTCTTGAGGTATCATGTTGGACGTTTTTGTTGTCATTTCATTAATGATAATCCTGCATGGGTCATCCTCCTAGGAGGGAAACCTTTCTACAGGCAGGAGCTCACGGGCTTGCTCAAGCAGGTGAAGTTCTGCGAGGTAGCAGACTGATCTGTGATGCCAATTTTTGCTTCTCCTGTTTCATCCTGTAAGTAACACAGAACTTAGTCTTTTCATGGCAATATCATTGTAATGAGGATCTCTGGCTATCTTAACTGCAAGCTTAACCTTCAGTACTTTAATTTTGCTTTTAACTCTGGGGAGCGCGAACTCTCGTAGATACGATGTTTCGGCAGTCCTTGGGACTCCATGAATGATTATCATAGCTTTATTTTGTATGCAATCAAGCTTTTTTATATCGCTTTGAAAAGAAGTGCACAAAAGTGCTGATGCACAATCTGTGACAGCACATTGTACATCATTTTAAGCATAGAAATAGTCTCTCTATGCCAATTCCAGATCATAGCTTTCAATGTCTTGAGTCGACTTTTGCATGAGCCTATGAGACGGGTGAGCTCCTCTTTCTTCCCCTTGTTAGAGCCGACAGTGTCGCTAAGGTACTCATAGAGGTCAACCCTCTCAAGTATTACACCATTAATTTGTAGCTCTTTTTTTTCTCTCCGCTTGTGATGAGAGTATGCTTTTGTCGTGTTTGTGGAGAGAGAGAAACCGAGTTCAACACATTTCCTTCCGAGGAGTTCAGTGGACTGTTTAATTTTTCCCAAGGTGGGAGCTTGTATTAGGACATCATCTGCATATCCCACTTGTTGCGTTCCTTCTGGAAAATCAATGTTTGCAATGGCGTTCATAAGTACATTGTGGGGCTTAAGACCCCTCCTTTAGGAGGTCCAGAGTTCCATATCCATTGTTCTTGAGACTGCTCCGTTGAAGCAGACATTGACTTTCCTCCCTGTGAGGAAATCTTCAGTCCATTTCATGAGTCTCTCGTTGACACCCCTGCATGCAAGCTCGTCCAGGATCGCAATCCCTTGTGCTTTGTCGAAGGCTCCTTTGATGTCAACAAATAGAGAGTACCTTTATTATTCGTTATGTAATTAACTATACAATTTGCTGTGCTCCGTCTTTTAACAAATCCGTTGACCCCTTCTCCTAACCTGCCTATTTTGTGCAACAGTCGGTTTAAGATGATCCTTTAAAGTATCTTGCATGTGCTTGACACGAGACTGATACGTCTGTAATTGCCAGGGTCATTGGGTTTCGATATGGGAACAATTATTGGGTGTTTCTAAGTGGAGTGTTTCGGGCTCTACTTAAGAATGATTTGTTAAACAGGTGGAGTAGTGGATTCCCAGACACCTCACACAGTACATTGAGTATGTCGTAGGTGACGCCATCTTCACCAGGTGCTGTACTTTTACCCTTTTTAATACCCCCCTTACTTCATGGTCTGTGATTGGTTGCCCAGGCTCGTCATAAGCTAAACTACGATCTTGTTATCCTGATTTTTATATCATTGTACCACAGGTGCTGTTTCCTGCTTACATCTACAGGGAGGGAGGAGGAGGATGCTGCAACACTCCTGTTATGGTTAGGCCGGAAGAGAAACAATCTTCGTCCACTCATGGCTTTATTATAAACAACAACAACAACAATCCCCAGTATATGTTACATAACTTACTGTTTACATTGCTTATATACAAAAGAGCGTCTGCTCAAAACATGCTTCTCCTAACCTCTGTAGTACTTAATCCTACAAAATACGCAATCTTACCATTCTTTAACCTTTTAATTAAACTCTACCCCTACAAGTTAAGTCTATCAGGCGGTCGTATGACTGATTTTCTCAACTGGGGGTCCAGACCTGTAACTTCTGGGGAACCCTCTTCTGAATTTACTAAACGCAGAGTCCATAGGGTTAGCTGAATTCACATTCCCCTATATTGGCCCTTGCTCTGCCTCACCCCCCAGTTTGGATGGGGCAACTTCAAAATTCCCTGTCAAACTTGGTATGAGTTGATCTGCATGTCTTTTCCAATTAATGTTTTCCAAAACTCTGCACTTGCACCGTGAAATTCCTGCGGCCCAAGACTTCCATAATTTTCCCTTTATCTGGATCTGTCTTGACTGCTTCCATGTGCATTTTAAAGTGCCTATTAAACAGTAATTTAGAAGGAGATTTACCAGTGGTAGAATGAACAGTTTTTCTTTGATTATATAAAATCTACAAAGCCTTGTAATAATAGTACCTTCCATAAACCGCTTTAACCCTTCTTTCAAAGATCTCACTGCTCTCTCAGCCATACCATTTGAAGAAGGATTATAGGGGGCAGGTGTTACATGTTTAATACCATTTTTTCTAAAAAAACATCCTCCATTTCCTCAGAAACAAAATAAGGACCACTGTCTGACACCACCATGTCTGGTAATCCAAAATTACAAAATCTTTTCCATAGCAGTTCACAAGTTACAGATGATGCGGTGGAATTACATGCATGAACATCCAGACATTTTGTGTATGAATCCACCACCACCAGGTAATATTTGTTATCCATAGGTCCAGCATAATCTATATGAAGTCTGGATCAGGGTTTCCCAGTACATGGCCATGAAAGTACTGGGAACTGGGGTTTCTGAAAATTCGTAAATAAATTTGATAATTCTTAGTTACCTCAGCAATATCCTGGTTTATTTTTGGCCACCAAACCCTACTTCTAGCTTCTGATTTCATAGCAATTATGCCATTACGGCCTACATGCAGCTGTTCCAAAATCTTATATCTTAGTTCCCCAGGAACCTTCACTATTCCTATAGACGGAATATATAGAATGTATTCCTATACATCGTGGTGAATACTAAGGTCAGCCTTTACTGCAGCATACTCTGACATTAGAAAAATTATCCTTCCAATCATATTTGACATATTTCATCAACAGATTTAATTTGGAACCTCTACTAGTTGCCTTCCTAATAGTCTGGAATGAAATATCGTTAAAAGACGTAGATTCCACCAGGTTAACATATTCAACTGGAATACTTGAATTCAACTCTTCTGTCACAGGCAATCTACTTAATAAATCAGCTACTTCAGTATCCTTGCCTGGCTTAAACTACAAATCATACTCAAACTGCGAGAGTAGTAATGCCCATTTTTCGTTCTCACATTATCATTAAATGGAATTTTTTTACCTCTGCCAAACAATCCTAGCAGGGGTTTTTTGTCGGTTCTAGCAAGAAATTTCCTCCTCAGCAGAAAATACCTGTTTTTTCACAGCATATACCAAAGCTAAGGCTTCTTTATCTAACTGAGAATAATTCTGTTCTGCAGGAGATAATTTCTTGCGAGCAAAATATACTTCTTTATCCTGACCATCTATTTCCTTTAATTGAAAAAGGAAAGGATTCCACAACCCACTCTGACTGGGGAAGCATCTACCTCCAGTTTTAAAGGGAGTTAACCTGTACAATTAGTGAGCACTGGAGAATTTATCAATTCCTGCTTAATATTCCTGGAGGCATTCTCCTATCTTGCTGCCCACTTAATCTAGCCCTTTTTGTCAACAATTCATAAAAGGGCGTTAATTTTGTTGGAGAGTTCTTCACGAACTTACAAAAATATGTAACCATCCCAACAAAAGACTCTACTTCCTTAACTGATGTTGGGGCTGGGGCATCTACTATAGCAGCTACATTTTTGTGAGAAGGAGTAAACCCTTTACCTGAAATATGGTACCACAGGTATTCAATGGCCTTGGTCTTCAATGTTGTTTTACACTTATTAATCCTCACGTTGTGCTTTTGCTGAAGATTCAAAACTTGTTCTACTCGAGCATAATGCTCTTTCTCGTTCTCCTCACATACAATAATGGCACTTAAAAAGCTTGCCACACCTTCAATGTTTACTAACAACTTGGACATGAATCTCTGAAAAATTGCTGGAGACGAGGAGAGTCCAAAAAGAAGTGTTTTATAATTAAATAATCCCTTGTGGGTATTAATCACTAACAATTTCTGGCTCTCCTCCTCTACAGATATTTGCAAGTAGGAATCTTTCAGATCAATCTTAGGAAAAATTTCCCCCCTGCAGACCACTGACAACAACTCATCTATCTTAGGTAAAGGGTACTTCTCACAATGAATGCGGTTATTTAATTCTTAAAATCTGCACAGATTCTCATGGATTTCCAGTCTGCCTTCAACACTGATACAATTGGGGCTGCCCACTAACTATGTGTAATTAGCTCTAAGATGCCTTCTGCCACATTCCTTTCCAGGGCTGATTCTACCAGTTGCTTGTAATGGAACAGAACAGTTCTTGCATTGAAAAATTTAGGTGAAGCCCTACTTTTCAGGTGAATTTTTGCCACCATGCTATTAATTGCCTTACCTGCCTCCAGTGAATATTTTTTCCACCATGTCTTCGGTACTTTTAATTGTTTTAACTCTCGACAATTCATCTAGGCCCGCCAAGAAAATTCCCACTTTTTCCATGAGATCCTTACCACATTGACTAGGATTATGTGAATCCATTACATAAAAATCTCAAATAATTTTTTTACTATTATAGCATACTTTTGCTGACACCTTGTCATAGATCTTAATCGGTACATTATCGTATGCACTTAATGATTTTCTACCGGATTTTACATTCAGTTGCAAAGTATCTGCCCAATCTCTAGACAATGTTGATACTGCAGCACCAGTGTCCAGTTCTAAGGGAACTAACTTCCAATTAATTACAAAATTCACCACTTGTGACTTCACCGAACGTACCTTTTCTTTCTCCGAATATAGTCTGCTTTCCTCACTAGTAGCTTCTTCAGACGGTTTACCTGCCTCTACTGCCTTGACCCCAGTTCCCTTACCTCTTCTTCTAGGATTACCCGGTCGTCTCCTCTCCCAGGCCTTGCTGTTCCTGTTCAGGTATTCTCTACACACTTTCCTCTAGTGTCCTGCCTTGTCACAAAATTTTCATGTTGTCCTTAAACTTGCAGTTGCTACTACTGTGATTGTACCCACAGTGTTTACATCTTGTCTGGCCCTGTACAACCATAATTTCTTGAGAAGTAGATTTCTTACCTCCAAAAGCCCTCTCCAGGTTCAAAATCTTCTCTAGCACTGTCCATGAAGTCATCGATTGTAGATTCACGTTTTCTGCCACCAGGTTAGGGAGAAATATCTCATTTTTTGCTGCCATGAACAACTGGTCCCTCACCTGGCCGTCAAAATGTGCTCCAAAGTTGCAGTGGTTAGCCAACGCCTTCAATTCCGCATTTAAATCCTGTACGGATTCCTGCTGCTTTTTCGTCCTCTTCTGGAAATCCATCAACCTTAGTATTCACCAGGATGAACTCTTGTATAGGAATAGAGTGGTGGTGCCTGGGGGGAACTAATATGTAAGATTTGAAACAGCTGCATGTAGACCATAATGGCATAAATGCTATGAAAGCCGAAGCTAGAAGTTGGGTTTGGTGGCCAAAAATTGACCAGGATATTGCTGAAGTAACTAAGACTTGTCACATTTACTTTAAAAATTTTCAGAAACCCCAGTCCCCAGTACTTTCTTGGCCATGCACTGGGAAACGCTGGTCTAGACTTCATATAGATTATGCTGGACCAATGGATAACAAATATTACCTGGTGGTGTTGGCATCAACAATCCCCGGTATACGTTACATAATGTACTATTTACAATACTTATAAACAAAAGAGCATCTGCTCATAACATCCTAATGCTTAACACTTAGCACATTAATGCCTAACCTCTGTAGTACTTAATCCTACAAAATACCTAATACTAACAACTCCACTTGAGTATTAGTTCACGGTTTAACTACAAGTGACTTATCACGGCGCCGGTTAGGCTGGCGAGCTGAGCTCTTGACCACTTACGGAAAAGGGAAAGGGAAGGAGATAGGTGAGAGGGAAAGGTAGATTGAATATATGGAAGGGTGTCCTTGAGATCCGTTACACATTAATAAGCAACATATTTGACTGTAAACAGGAGAGTTATGTCACCCATCACTCCCGTGAAGTGACACTAATGCCACAAGTGACACGCCAGTTTACTTATGACACTTTTTTAGTATAATCCATTGGAGTTAGGTGCGAATTATCATCACAATTATATTAGAAAACATTTATTTATAAAATATAGAAGTAAACATTAGTGTTGATCTTTGACAAAGTTTACATTCCTTATAACAGGAACTCATAAATGAATAACTTCACTTACAGTGAAAGTTTACAGTCACGCAAAGTTGATCTACGATCCATACAATGTATTGTGAAGCACTGTATACATACAAAATCTGTGAATGCATGTATTGGATGAGTGTATACATGGAATGAAAGCGTGAATACATGGAATAAAAAGAGTATACTTGTAATAGCGCATGTGAGCAGTATCAGGAAAGTCTTTTTCTCGTTGTCCAGAGTTAGTCAGGACCTCCCGAAGGTTACTTACTCGGCGCGCTGTTTTGTGGGTGTGTGTCTCGACAGGTGTAAGCAGGTGACACAGCTGCACTTCTGGTGGACCAGGTGTTGGTAGGTGGCCCAGTAGCAACTGTTGTGAACCAGGACAGAGTTGGTGAGTCTGAAGCACTTTGGTAGACCAGAACAGGTGTTGGTGGGTCCCCCAGCATGTGTAGTGGACCGGACAGGTGTTGGTGGGTCCAGCAGGCGCATCACAGCTTCGTCAGGAGGTCCTCGCCATGTGTCGGAAGATGAGGTCAGGCGGCGCTGAGGTAGGAATGTGTCCTGCCCCCGGAGAGGGCCCAACGAGCCAGTCTCCGGGGGCAGGACGGGTCAATACCGCCTCTCTCCCACCCAGCACGCTTGTCGTCCTCCCTGGAAAGAAACATATATAAAGTGAAACATACTTTAGACTTAGAAGTTTTTAGCTCGGTTCATCTATCTTGGACTCAATACCCATCCTGTGAGTGGACTCATTTCTTACAATTAGAATAACTATGAGCTGTAGGGACTCATATATTTCTACGACAGCAAAACTGAAAACATTAGCGTTTCTTTCTTGGTGTAGAATAAATACAAGAAACGAAATAATGGAAACAAGAGCAAGGTTGAACACTCACCAGTCCGAGGACCCGGACATAACTCCGGGCGGTCGACGGAGGACTGATGCAGCAACTGTGGCAGAACTCGTATTTATGTGGCAAGGCGAGGGAGTGCCAGACGTCGCTAGCGCTCCCGGTGCCACTTGGTTGTGTTTACGGAACCTGATTATTTTTACTATAGTTAACCATAGTCATGGCATCACTTACAGCCATAACTTAAGGTATTTATGAAGATTAATTAAGATTAACGAAAGAAATGGCTTATTTTAGGTCCCGTTGAGGTGTTTTCCCCAGGTGGTGTAAGAGTGTGCGTGCGTGTGTGTGTGTGTTGCGTGTACTTGTGACATCACCACTACCTGTGGTTGCCAGGTGATTCACCTCAAAGTGTTGACGTCACCACAGCGTATCGTTGCCATAGGACTCCACAATGCAGTTCTTGATGCACATTATGTACCATTCCGGACGACAAAGCCACACAACCTGACGCGGGCAGCTGTATACTGGGAACTGCAACAAACTATAGCAGACCTGAGACAACCACTTTAGTTATTCCATCTATCATCATCCTGTGATATTAGATAATTATATTCAATATACAAGTGTTATATTTATTCATCGCTGAATCAACGTCATCAACGCTGCTCTTGGATAAGGTGGCCAGGAAGAACCGCACGTCTAATTATCATGATAACTGGATGTTACCACTGTCAGGCTCAGGCTCGACTACAAGTGCCTCCAGGAGTCTGCACCACCTGCTGATGTACCTGCAGGAGTCTGCACCACCTGCTGATGTTCCTCCAGGAGTCTACACCACCTGCTGATGTACCTCCAGGAGTCTGCACCACCTGCTGATGTACCTCCAGGAGTCTGCACCACCTGCTGATGTACCTCCAGGAGTCTGCACCACCTGCTGATGTACCTCCAGGAGTCTGCACCACCTGCTGATGTACCTCCAGGAGTCTGCACCACCTGCTGATGTACCTCCAGGAGTCTGCACCACCTGCTGATGTACCTGCAGGAGTCTGCACCACCTGATGATGTACCTCCAGGAGTCTGCACCACCTGCTGATGTACCTCCAGGAGTCTGCACCACCTGCTGATGTACCTCCAGGAGTCTGCACCACCTGCTGATGTTCCTCCAGGAGTCTGCACCACCTGCTGATGTTCTCCAGGAGTCTGCACCACCTGCTGATGTATCTCCAGGAGTCTGCACCACCTGCTGATGTACCTCCAGGAGTCTGCACCACCTGCTGATGTACCTCCAGGAGTCTGCACCACCTGCTGATGTACCTCCAGGAGTCTGCACCACCTGCTGATGTATCTCCAGGAGTCTGCACCACCTGCTGATGTCCTCCAGGAGTCTGCACCACCTGCTGATGTATCTCCAGGAGTCTGCACCACCTGCTGATTTACCTCCAGGAGTCTGCACCACCTGCTGATGTATCTTTAGGAGTCTGCACCACCTGCTGATGTATCTCTAGGAGTCTGCACCACCTGCTGATGTATCTCTAGGAGTCTGCACCACCTGCTGATGTACCTCCAGGAGTCTGCACCACCTGCTGATGTACCTGCAGGAGTCTACACCACCTGCTGATGTACCTCCAGGAGTCTACACCACCTGCTGATGTACCTCCAGGAGTCTGCACCACCTGCTGATGTACCTCCAGGAGTCTGCACCACCTGCTGATGTTCCTCCAGGAGTCTGCACCACCTGCTGATGTACCTCCAGGAGTCTGCACCACCTGCTGATGTTCCTCCAGGAGTCTGCACCACCTGCTGATGTACCTCCAGGAGTCTGCACCACCTGCTGATGTACCTCCAGGAGTCTGCACCACCTGCTGATGTACCTCCAGGAGTCTGCACCACCTGCTGATGTACCTCCAGGAGTCTGCACCACCTGCTGATGTACCTGCAGGAGTCTGCACCACCTGCTGATGTACCTCCAGGAGTCTGCACCACCTGCTGATGTACCACCAGGAGTCTGCACCACCTGCTGATGTACCTGCAGGAGTCTGCACCACCTGCTGATGTATCTCTAGGAGTCTGCACCACCTGCTGATGTATCTCTAGGAGTCTGCACCACCTCCTGATGTACCTGCAGGAGTCTGCACCACCTGCTGATGTACCTCCAGGAGTCTGCACCACCTGCTGATGTTCCTCCAGGAGTCTGCACCACCTGCTGATGTACCTCCAGGAGTCTGCACCACCTGCTGATGTACCACCAGGAGTCTGCACCACCTGCTGATGTACCTCCAGGAGTCTGCACCACCTGCTGATGTATCTCTAGGAGTCTGCACCACCTGCTGATGTTCCTCCAGGAGTCTGCACCACCTGCTGATGTACCTCCAGGAGTCTGCACCACCTGCTGATGTACCTGCAGGAGTCTGCACCACCTGCTGATGTACCTCCAGGAGTCTGCACCACCTGCTGATGTTCCTCCAGGAGTCTGCACCACCTGCTGATGTATCTCTAGGAGTCTGCACCACCTGCTGATTTACCTCCAGGAGTCTGCACCACCTGCTGATGTATCTTAGGAGTCTGCACCACCTGCTGATGTATCTCTAGGAGTCTGCACCACCTGCTGATGTATCTCTAGGAGTCTGCACCACCTGCTGATGTACCTCCAGGAGTCTGCACCACCTGCTGATGTACCTCTAGGAGTCTGCACCACCTGCTGATGTACCTCCAGGAGTCTGCACCACCTGCTGATGTACCTCCAGGAGTCTGCACCACCTGCTGATGTACCTCCAGGAGTCTACACCACCTGCTGATGTACCTCCAGGAGTCTACACCACCTGCTGATGTACCTCCAGGAGTCTGCACCACCTGCTGATGTACCTGCAGGAGTCTGCACCACCTGCTGATGTTCCTCCAGGAGTCTGCACCACCTGCTGATGTTCCTCCAGGAGTCTGCACCACCTGCTGATGTACCTGCAGGAGTCTGCACCACCTGCTGATGTTCCTCCAGGAGTCTGCACCACCTGCTGATGTACCTCCAGGAGTCTGCACCACCTGCTGATGTACCTGCAGGAGTCTGCACCACCTGCTGATGTACCTGCAGGAGTCTGCACCACCTGCTGATGTACCTCCAGGAGTCTGCACCACCTGCTGATGTACACCAGGAGTCTGCACCACCTGCTGATGTACCTCCAGGAGTCTGCACCACCTGCTGATGTACTCCAGGAGTCTGCACCACCTGCTGATGTACCTCCAGGAGTCTGCACCACCTGCTGATGTATCTCCAGGAGTCTGCACCACCTGCTGATGTACCTCCAGGAGTCTGCACCACCTGCTGATGTACCTCCAGGAGTCTGCACCACCTGCTGATGTACCTCCAGGAGTCTGCACCACCTGCTGATGTATCTCCAGGAGTCTGCACCACCTGCTGATGTACCTCCAGGAGTCTGCACCACCTGCTGATGTACCTGCAGGAGTCTGCACCACCTGCTGATGTAGATCTGACTATATTTCAACTGCCAAGAGAACTATTTGCATACTTGAAGTCATTACCTTAATAGTCACCTGCGTCACCATGGAATTGATTGTGAACAAATTTCAGAATTCAGAGATAGTTATATTAAAATGTAGAGAAATGTGTAAGTATTGTATTTAAGTGCTGCCAGAAATCTTAACAATACATCCAAAGACTGCTTACTCTGTTGTGGGTAATGCATATATGTTTGTGAACTTTCCAGCGCCTTTATTGGATGGGTGTGGTATGTATGTTTATTATATATGTAACTGGGTCATCACAGATGTTAATTGTTCGATATAGAGTCTGTTGAGGTCCTGTTCTTAAACCAATTATGCTATTAAAGAATAGTTATATATACATTAAACTAAGTAACTACCTTATCAAGATTGTTACTAGCTTAGCACAATTAATTTTGGGCTCAGTTCCAAAGCCCAATATGTTTCTCTGTTACCTATTCGAGTATCGACCACGGGATGGGTTTGGGATCCACTACCGCCCACAGGATGGGTATGGGGTCCACTATCGCTCACGTGATGGGTATGGGGTCCACTATCGCTCACGTGATGGGTTTGGGATCCTCTATCGCTCACGTGAAGGGTATGGGGTCCACTATCGCTCACGTGATGGGTATGGGGTCCACTATCGCTCACGTGATGGGTATGGGGTCCACTATCGCTCACGTGATGGGTATGGGGTCCACTATCGCTCACGTGATGGGTTTGGGGCCACTATCGCTCACGTGATGGGTATGGGGTCCACTATCGCTCACGTGATGGGTATGGGGTCCACTATCGCTCACGTGATGGGTATGGGGTCCACTATCGCTCACGTGATGGGTATGGGGTCCACTATCGCTCACGTGATGGGTATGGGGTCCACTATCGCTCACGTGATGGGTATGGGGTCCATTATTGCCCACGTGATGGGTACAATTCATTGTAATAGGGGACAGATAGCCAGTATATGCATACAATGCAAGTTAGGATTATATGGAAGTTACCAACCAGGGTTGAACTACTGACCTACCCCCCCCCCCC
>WNGS01161246.1:54408-67789 GCA_020271785.1 Procambarus virginalis
GAGCACTTGTGATGGAACGTGACAGGTGTTGTTGGTTCCGCAGCATTTGTGGTGGACCAAGACAGGTGTTGATTGGTGGACCAGTTACAACTGTTGTGAACCAGGACAGGTGTTGGTGGGTCCCAAGCACTTGTGGTAGACCAGGACAGGTGTTGGTGGGTCTCCAGCAAATGTGGTGGACCAAGACAGGTGTTGACTGGTGGACCAGTTACAACTGTTGTGAACCAGGACTGGTGTTAATTGGTCGCTAGTACTTGTGATTGACCAAGACATGGTTGGTGAGTCCCCAGCATGTGAAGTGGACCGGACAGGTGTTGTTGGGTCCCCAGCACTTGTGGTGGACCGGACAGATGGTGGTGGGTCCCCAGCATGTGTGGTGGACCAGACAGGTGTTGGTGGGTCCCGAGCACTTTTGGTGGACCAGAACAGGTGTTGGTGGGTCCCCCAGCATGTGTAGTGGACTGGACAGGTGTTGGTGGGTCCAGCAGGCGCATCACAGCTTCGTCAGGAGGTCCTCGCCATGTGTCGGAAGATGAGGTCAGGCGGCGCTGAGGTAGGAATGTGTCCTGCCCCCGGAGAGGGCCCAACGAGCCAGTCTCCGGGGGCAGGACGGGTCAATACCGCCTCTCTCCCACCCAGCACGCTTGTCGTCCTCCCTGGAAAGAAACATATATAAAGTGAAACATACTTTAGACTTAGAAGTTTTTAGCTCGGTTCATCTATCTTGGACTCAATACCCATCCTGTGAGTGGACTCATTTCTTACAATTAGAATAACTATGAGCTGTAGGGACTCATATATTTCTATAGCAGTAAAACTGAACCCATTAGCGTTTCTTTCTTGGTGTAGAATAAATACATGAAACGAAATAATGGAAACAAGAGCAAGGTTGAACACTCACCAGTCCGAGGACCCGGACATAACTCCGGGCGGTCGACGGAGGACTGATGCAGCAACTGTGGCAGAACTCGTATTTATGTGGCAAGGCGAGGGAGTGCCAGACGTCGCTAGCGCTCCCGGTGCCACCTTGGTTGTGTTTACGGAACCTGGTTATTTTTACTATAGTTAACCATAGTCATGGCATCACTTACAGCCATAACTTAAGGTATTTATGAAGATTAATTAAGATTAACGAAAGAAATGGCTTATTTTAGGTCCCGTTCAGGTGTTTTCCCCAGGTGGTGTAAGAGTGTGCGTGCGTGTGTGTATGTGTGTGTGTTGCGTGTACTTGTGACATCACCACTACCTGTGGTTGCCAGGTGATTCACCTCAAAGTGTTGACGTCACCACAGCGTATCGTTGCCATAGGACTCCACAATGCAGTTCTTGATGCACATTATGTTGCATTCCGGACGACAAAGCCACACAACCTGACGCGGGCAGCTGTATACTGGGAACTGCAACAAACTATAGCAGACCTGAGACAACCACTTTAGTTATTCCATCTATCATCATCCTGTGATATTAGATAATTATATTCAATATACAAGTGTTATATTTATTCATCGCTGAATCAACGTCATCAACGCTGCTCTTGGATAAGGTGGCCAGGAGGAACCGCACGTCTATGTATCATGATAACTGGATGTTACCACTGTCAGGCTCAGGCTCGGCTACAAGTGCCTCCAGGAGTCTGCACCACCTGCTGATGTACCTGCAGGAGTCTGCACCACCTGCTGATGTACCTGCAGGAGTCTACACCACCTGCTGATGTTCCTCCAGGAGTCTGCACCACCTGCTGATGTACCTCCAGGAGTCTACACCACCTGCTGATGTACCTGCAGGAGTCTACACTACCTGCTGATGTACCTGCAGGAGTCTACACCACCTGCTGATGTACCTCCAGGAGTCTGCACCACCTGCTGATGTACCTGCAGGAGTCTACACCACCTGCTGATGTACCTCCAGGAGTCTACACCACCTGCTGATGTACCTCCAGGAGTCTACACCACCTGCTGATGTACCTCCAGGAGTCTACACCACCTGCTGATGTACCTGCAGGAGTCTACACCACCTGCTGATGTACCTCCAGGAGTCTGCACCACCTGCTGATGTACCTCCAGGAGTCTGCACCACCTGCTGATGTACCTCCAGGAGTCTGCACCACCTGCTGATGTACCTCCAGGAGTCTGCACCACCTGCTGATGTATCTCTAGGAGTCTACACCACCTGCTGATGTACCTGCAGGAGTCTGCACCACCTGCTGATGTACCTCCAGGAGTCTGCACCACCTGCTGATGTACCTCCAGGAGTCTGCACCACCTGCTGATGTACCTGCAGGAGTCTACACCACCTGCTGATGTACCTGCAGGAGTCTACACCACCTGCTGATGTACCTCCAGGAGTCTGCACCACCTGCTGATGTACCTCCAGGAGTCTGCACCACCTGCTGATGTATCTCTAGGAGTCTGCACCACCTGCTGATGTACCTCCAGGAGTCTGCACCACCTGCTGATGTATCTCTAGGAGTCTGCACCACCTGCTGTATCTCTAGGAGTCTGCACCATCTGACTATATTTCAACTGCCAAGAGAACTATTTACATACTTGAAGTCATTACCTTAATAGTCACCTGCGTCACCATGGAATTGAATGTGAACAAATTTCAGAATTCAGAGATAGTTATATTAAAATGTAGAGAAATGTGTAAGTATTGTATTTAAGTGCTGCCAGAAATCTTAACCATACATCCAAAGACTGCTTACTCTGTTGTGGGTAATGCATATATGTTTGTGAACTTTCCAGCGCCTTTATTGGATGGGTGTGGTATGTATGTTTATTATATATGTAACTGGGTCATCACAGATGTTAATTGTTCGATATAGAGTCTGTTGAGGTCCTGTTCTTAAACCAATTATGCTATTAAAGAATAGTTATATATACATTAAACTAAGTAACTACCTTATCAAGATTGTTACTTGCTTAGCACAATTATTTTGGGCTCAGTTCCAAAGCCCAATATGTTTCCTCTTTAACCTATCGAGTACCGACCACGGGATGGGTATGGGTCCACTATCGCCCCGGGATGGTATGGGGTCACTATCGCTCACGTGAATGGGTATGGGGTCCACTATCGCTCACTGATGGGTATGGGGTCCACTATCGCTCACGTGATGGNAAATCTGTGATGCATGTATAGGATGAGTGCATACATGGAATGAAATAGTGTATACTATAATAAGACTATTATTCATATAATGCAATTGCGTATGTATACTTTTCTTAGATATAAGTCTAAATGAGCATTATTAGGAAAGTCTTTTCTCGTTGTCCAGAGTTAGTCAGGACCTCCCGAAGGTTACTGACTCGGCGCGCTGTTTTGTGGGTGTGTGTCTCGACAGATGTAAGCAGGTGACACAGCTGCACTTCTGGTGGACCAGGTGTTGGTAGGTGGCCCAGTAGCAACTGTTGTGAACCAGGACATGTGTTGGTGGGTCCCCAGCACTTGTAGTGGACCAAGACAGGTGTTTGTGGGTCCCCAGCACTTGTGATAGTACGTGACAGGTGTTGTTGGTTCCGCAGCATTTGTGGTGGACCAACACAGGTGTTGGTAGGTGGCTCAGGTGCAACTATAGTGAACCTGAACAGGTGTTAATTGGTCGCTAGTACTTGTGATAGACCAAGACAGATGTTGGTGGGTCCCCAGCACTTGTGGTGGACCAGACAGGTGTTGGTAGGTCCTGAGCACTTTTGGTGGACCAGACAGGTGTTGGTGGGTCCCCCAGCATGTGTAGTGGACCGGACAGGTGTTGGTGGGTCCAGCAGGCGCATCACAGCTTCGTCAGGAGGTCCTCGCCATGTGTCGGAAGATGAGGTCAGGCGGCGCTGAGGTAGGAATGTGTCCTGCCCCGGAGAGGGCCCAACGAGCCAGTCTCCGGGGGCAGGACGGGTCAATACCGCCTCTCTCCCACCCAGCACGCTTGTCGTCCTCCCTGGAAAGAAACATATATAAAGTGAAACATACTTTAGACTTAGAAGTTTTTAGCTCGGTTCATCTATCTTGGACTCAATACCCATCCTGTGAGTGGACTCATTTCTTACAATTAGAATAACTATGAGCTGTAGGGACTCATATATTTCTACGACAGCAAAACTGAAAACATTAGCGTTTCTTTCTTGGTGTAGAATAAATACAAGAAACGAAATAATGGAAACAAGAGCAAGGTTGAACACTCACCAGTCCGAGGATCCGGACATAACTCCAGGCGGTCGACGGAGGACTGATGCAGCAACTGTGGCAGAACTCGTATTTATGTGGCAAGGCGAGGGAGTGCCAGACGTCGCTAGCGCTCCCGGTGCCACCTTGGTTGTGTTTACGGAACCTGATTATTTTTACCATAGTTAACCATAGTCATGGCATCACTTACTCCCATAACTTAAGGTATTTATGAAGATTAATTAAGATTAACGAAAGAAATGGCTTATTTTAGGTCCCGTTGAGGTGTTTTCCCCAGGTGGTGTAAGAGTGTGCGTGCGTGCGTTTGTGTGTGTGTGTGTGTGTTGCGTGTACTTGTGACATCACCACTACCTGTGGTTGCCAGGTGATTCACCTCAAAGTGTTGACGTTACCACAGCGTATCGTTGCCATAGGACTCCACAATGCAGTTCTTGATGCACATTATGTTGCATTCCGGACGACAAAGCCACACAACCTGACGCGGGCAGCTGTATACTGGGAACTGCAACAAACTATAGCAGACCTGAGACAACCACTTTAGTTATTCCATCTATCATCATCCTGTGATATTAGATAATTATATTCAATATACAAGTGTTATATTTATTCATCGCTGAATCAACGTCATCAACGCTGCTCTTGGATAAGGTGGCCAGGAAGAACCGCACGTCTAATTATCATGATAACTGGATGTTACCACTGTCAGGCTCAGGCTCGACTACAAGTGCCTCCAGGAGTCTGCACCACCTGCTGATGTACCTGCAGGAGTCTGCACCACCTGCTGATGTTCCTCCAGGAGTCTACACCACCTGCTGATGTTCCTCCAGGAGTCTACACCACCTGCTGATGTACCTCCAGGAGTCTGCACCACCTGCTGATGTTCTTCCAAGAGTCTGCACCACCTGCTGATGTACCTGCAGGAGTCTACACCACCTGCTGATGTTCCTCCAGGAGTCTGCACCACCTGCTGATGTACCTCCAGGAGTCTGCACCACCTGCTGATGTACCTGCAGGAGTCTACACCACCTGCTGATGTTCCTCCAGGAGTCTGCACCACCTGCTGATGTACCTGCAGGAGTCTACACCACCTGCTGATGTACCTCCAGGAGTCTACACCACCTGCTGATGTACCTCCAGGAGTCTGCACCACCTGCTGATGTTCTTCCAAGAGTCTGCACCACCTGCTGATCTTCCTCCAGGAGTCTGCACCACCTGCTGATGTACCTGCAGGAGTCTGCACCACCTGCTGATGTTCTTCCAAGAGTCTGCACCACCTGCTGATCTTCCTCCAGGAGTCTGCACCACCTGCTGATGTATCTCCAGGAGTCTGCACCACCTGCTGATGTATCTCCAGGAGTCTGCACCACCTACTGATGTATCTCCAGGAGTCTGCACCACCTGCTGATGTATCTCCAGGAGTCTGCACCACCTGCTGATGTATCTCCAGGAGTCTGCACCACCTGCTGATGTATCTCCAGGAGTCTGCACCACCTGCTGATGTATCTCCAGGAGTCTGCACCACCTGCTGATCTTCCTCCAGGAGTCTGCACCACCTGCTGATGTATCTCCAGGAGTCTGCACCACCTGCTGATCTTCCTCCAGGAGTCTGCACCACCTGCTGATGTATCTCCAGGAGTCTGCACCACCTGCTGATGTACCTGCAGGAGTCTGCACCACCTGCTGATGTACCTCCAGGAGTCTACACCACCTGCTGATGTACCTGCAGGAGTCTGCACCACCTGCTGATGTTCTTCCAAGAGTCTGCACCACCTGCTGATCTTCCTCCAGGAGTCTGCACCACCTGCTGATGTATCTCCAGGAGTCTGCACCACCTGCTGATGTACCTCCAGGAGTCTGCACCACCTGCTGATGTATCTCCAGGAGTCTGCACCACCTGCTGATGTACCTCCAGGAGTCTGCACCACCTGCTGATGTATCTCCAGGAGTCTGCACCACCTGCTGATGTATCTCCAGGAGTCTGCACCACCTGCTGATGTACCTGCAGGAGTCTGCACCACCTGCTGATGTACCTCCAGGAGTCTGCACCACCTACTGATGTACCTCCAGGAGTCTGCACCACCTGCTGATGTATCTCCAGGAGTCTGCACCACCTGCTGATGTACCTGCAGGAGTCTGCACCACCTGCTGATGTACCTGCAGGAGTCTGCACCACCTGCTGATGTACCTCCAGGAGTCTGCACCACCTGCTGATGTTCCTCCAGGAGTCTGCACCACCTGCTGATGTACCTCCAGGAGTCTGCACCACCTGCTGATGTCCTCCAGGAGTCTGCACCACCTGCTGATGTACCTCCAGGAGTCTGCACCACCTGCTGATGTCCTCCAGGAGTCTGCACCACCTGCTGATGTATCTCCAGGAGTCTGCACCACCTGCTGATGTACTCCAGGAGTCTGCACCACCTGCTGATGTATCTCCAGGAGTCTGCACCACCTGCTGATGTATCTCCAGGAGTCTGCACCACCTGCTGATGTACCTGCAGGAGTCTACACCACCTGCTGATGTACCTGCAGGAGTCTGCACCACCTGCTGATGTACCTCCAGGAGTCTGCACCACCTGCTGATGTTCCTCCAGGAGTCTGCACCACCTGCTGATGTACCTGCAGGAGTCTGCACCACCTGCTGATGTACCTCCAGGAGTCTGCACCACCTACTGATGTATCTCCAGGAGTCTGCACCACCTGCTGATGTATCTCCAGGAGTCTGCACCACCTGCTGATGTACCTCTAGGAGTCTGCACCACCTGCTGATGTACCTGCAGGAGTCTGCACCACCTGCTGATGTTCCTCCAGGAGTCTGCACCACCTGCTGATGTACATCCAGGAGTCTACACCACCTGCTGATGTACCTGCAGGAGTCTGCACCACCTGCTGATGTACCTCCAGGAGTCTGCACCACCTGCTGATGTACCTCCAGGAGTCTGCACCACCTGCTGATGTTCCTCCAGGAGTCTGCACCACCTGCTTATGTACCTGCAGAGTCTGCACCACCTGCTTATGTACCTCCAGGAGTCTGCACCACCTGCTGATGTTCCTCCAGGAGTCTGCACCACCTGCTTATGTACCTCCAGGAGTCTGCACCACCTGCTTATGTACCTCCAGGAGTCTGCACCACCTGCTTATGTACCTGCAGGAGTCTGCACCACCTGCTGATGTACCTCCAGGAGTCTGCACCACCTGCTGATGTACTCCAGGAGTCTGCACCACCTGCTGATGTATCTCTAGGAGTCTGCACCACCTGCTGATGTACCTCCAGGAGTCTGCACCACCTGCTGATGTACCTCCAGGAGTCTGCACCACCTGCTGATGTACCTCCAGGAGTCTGCACCACCTGCTGATGTACCTCCAGGAGTCTGCACCACCTGCTGATGTATCTCTAGGAGTCTGCACCACCTGCTGATGTACCTCCAGGAGTCTGCACCACCTGCTGATGTATCTCTAGGAGTCTGCACCACCTGCTGATGTACCTCCAGGAGTCTGCACCACCTGCTGATGTAGATCTGACTATATTTCAACTGCCAAGAGAACTATTTACATACTTGAAGTCATTACCTTAATAGTCACCTGCGTCACCATGGAATTGAATGTGAACAAATTTCAGAATTCAGAGATAGTTATATTAAAATGTAGAGAAATGTGTAAGTATTGTATTTAAGTGCTGCCAGAAATCTTAACCATACATCCAAAGACTGCTTACTCTGTTGTGGGTAATGCATATATGTTTGTGAACTTTCCAGCGCCTTTATTGGATGGGTGTGGTATGTATGTTTATTATATATGTAACTGGGTCATCACAGATGTTAATTGTTCGATATAGAGTCTGTTGAGGTCCTGTTCTTAAACCAATTATGCTATTAAAGAATAGTTATATATACATTAAACTAAGTAACTACCTTATCAAGCTTGTTACTTGCTTAGCACAATTAATTTTTGGGCTCATTTCCAAAGCCCAATATGTTCCTCTTTAACCTATTCGAGTATCGACCACGGGATGGGTTTGGGATCCACTACCGCCCACAGGATGGGTATGGGGTCCACTATCGCTCACGTGATGGGTATGGGGTCCACTATCGCTCACGTGATGGGTATGGGGTCCACTATCGCTCACGTGATGGGTATGGGGTCCATTATTGCCCACGCGATGGGTATGGGGTCCACTATCGCTCACGTGATGGGTATGGGGTCCATTATTGCCCACGTGATGGGTACAATTCATTGTAATAGGGGACAGATAGCCAGTATATGCATACAATGCAAGTTAGGATTATATGGAAGTTACCAACCAGGGTTGAACTACTGACCTACCCCCCCCCCCCTCTCGAGGATGCAACCCCCACAACAAGCTGACTAACTCCTGAGTACGTATTAATAGGTGAACAGAGACATTAGGTGATATTAAATGCGCCCAATCTTTTCTGTCCCATACGGGATTCAAACTCGAAATTCTCGATTGTGGGTCGAGAATGAACCCGACTATTCTACCGGGACCTTAAAGGGGTTGCTCTACCCCTTACTATTTACCAAGGCCGTTCAAGGGGTTACCCCTTTTAAGGGGTTTCTTCCTTTAAGTTGTTACATCTTTAAAGGGGTTTCTCCTTTTAAGGGGTTGCTCCTATTAAGGGGCAACCCCTTAAAGGGAGGTGGGTATGGGGGTTAACTGCCACCCAATTGCTGGGTAAGGGGCCCACTACCGGCTTCGGGTTAGATATGGGGTGCATAATCAATAAACAAAATCCCCCATGATGAAGGGCTCACGGCGCGTGTTGCCACACACCTTAACTGTGTCAGTGATCAGCTTATCTAACATGAAGATAAAGAGTTGTCAACTCCTAAAATAACTCCAAGATAACGGATTTCGTCCGTTGTAATGCTGGTGCAAAATGGGGGAATCTTTTAAGGACAGTATCTGTATTTGACAAATTGTATTTTCCTAACTCAATGTGTGGTTTACTATGTAAAACAAAGTTCTAATGACTCTTTGATAATCACATTCTCTCAGGTACTGGTCAAGGCGGTGTCCGTCACTCTCACCACAGATTCTGCAACTCCGCTGCTCATCTCTTGTTTCTATTCTGAATCTCCATGGATATTTGTATCCAAGACGGATTCTTGCTATTGCTGAACTCTCCCACAGCCACCTCCTCTTCGTCCATAGTGACTGGGACTGCCAGCTGCAACCATATTTTACCAGGGTATAGATTCACTGTTTTGTTCTTCTATGCTCCTTTCCTCAGTTACCTTGTCACGGTGATGTTGCCTGATAATACCTCTAGTTTGAATAAGAGTCTTAGGTATGAAGTATTCAATATGATCTCCGTCAGAAACACATCTGCTCGTTCATTTCCACACATTCCAACATGGGAGGGGATCCACGGGAATCTGACGACTCTTCTTTGATTGGTTAGTAATCTCACAACTCTCTTGATTTCAGTGACTTTCACAAGGTTTTATGCTTGACATTTACTAAGGTTTTGTAGTGTTGCTTTTTACTCAGTGAAGATCACTTCACTGTTAGTGTTTCTTTCAAGGAATCCTAACTCCATAGCAATGACAGTTAGTTCTGCTTGCGTTGAGAGGCATAGTTCGCAATACGTGCTTTTTCTTAAATTCCGTTTTGAAAGGCATTATTCATAATTACAGTGTATGCTTCACCAGTCCTGCAGTTAGCAGAATTAGATGACCCGTCAGTGTAGATTTGATTTAATTCATTTCCAGCTTCTTTATAAATTTCTTCAAGATACTTGTGCCTCATTTCTTGAGGTATCATGTTGGACGTTTTTGTTGTCATTTCATTAATGATAATCCTGCATGGGTCATCCTCCTAGGAGGGAAACCTTTCTACAGGCAGGAGCTCACGGGCTTGCTCAAGCAGGTGAAGTTCTGCGAGGTAGCAGACTGATCTGTGATGCCAATTTTTGCTTCTCCTGTTTCATCCTGTAAGTAACACAGAACTTAGTCTTTTCATGGCAATATCATTGTAATGAGGATCTCTGGCTATCTTAACTGCAAGCTTAACCTTCAGTACTTTAATTTTGCATTTAACACTGGGGAGCGCGAACTCTCGTAGATACGATGTTTCGGCAGTCCTTGGGACTCCATGAATGATTATCATAGCTTTATTTTGTATGCAATCAAGCTTTTTTTTATATCGCTTTGAAAAGAAGTGCACAAAAGTGCTGATGCACAATCTGTGACAGCACATTGTACATCATTTTAAGCATAGAAATAGTCTCTCTATGCCAATTCCAGATCATAGCTTTCAATGTCTTGAGTCGACTTTTGCATGAGCCTATGAGACGGTTGAGCTCCTCTTTCTTCCCCTTGTTAGAGCCGACAGTGTCGCTAAGGTACTCATAGAGGTCAACCCTTTCAAGTATTACACCATTAATTTGTAGCTCTTTTTTTTCTCTCCGCTTGTGATGAGAGTATGCTTTTGTCGTGTTTGTGGAGAGAGAGAAACCGAGTTCAACACATTTCCTTCCGAGGAGTTCAGTGGACTGTTTAATTTTTCCCAAGGTGGGAGCTTGTATTAGGACATCATCTGCATATCCCACTTGTTGCGTTCCTTCTGGAAAATCAATGTTTGCAATGGCGTTCGTAAGTACATTGTGGGGCTTAAGACCCCTCCTTTAGGAGGTCCAGAGTTCCATATCCATTGTTCTTGAGACTGCTCCGTTGAAGCAGACATTGACTTTCCTCCCTGTGAGGAAATCTTCAGTCCATTTCATGAGTCTCTCGTTGACACCCCTGCATGCAAGCTCGTCCAGGATCGCAATCCTTGTGCTTTGTCGAAGGCTCCTTTGATGTCAACAAATAGAGAGTACCTTTATTATTCGTTATGTAATTAACTATACAATTTGCTGTGCTCCGTCTTTTAACAAATCCGTTGACCCCTTCTCCTAACCTGCCTATTTTGTGCAACAGTCGGTTTAAGATGATCCTTTAAAGTATCTTGCATGTGCTTGACACGAGACTGATACGTCTGTAATTGCCAGGGTCATTGGGTTTCGATATGGGAACAATTATTGGGTGTTTCTAAGTGGAGTGTTTCGGGCTCTACTTAAGAATGATTTGTTAAACAGGTGGAGTAGTGGATTCCCAGACACCTCACACAGTACATTGAGTATGTCGTAGGTGATGCCATCTTCACCAGGTGCTGTACTTTTACCCTTTTTAATACCCCCTTACTTCATGGTCTGTGATTGGTTGCCCAGGCTCGTCATAAGCTAAACTACGATCTTGTTATCCTGATTTTTATATCATTGTACCACAGGTGCTGTTTCCTGCTTACATCTACAGGGAGGGAGGAGGAGGATGCTGCAACACTCCTGTTATGGTTAGGCCGGAAGAGAAACAATCTTCGTCCACTCATGGCTTTATTATAAACAACAACAACAACAATCCCCAGTATATGTTACATAACTTACTGTTTACATTGCTTATATACAAAAGAGCGTCTGCTCAAAACATGCTTCTCCTAACCTCTGTAGTACTTAATCCTACAAAATACGCAATCTTACCATTCTTTAACCTTTTAATTAAACTCTACCCCTACAAGTTAAGTCTATCAGGCGGTCGTATGACTGATTTTCTCAACTGGGGGTCCAGACCTGTAACTTCTGGGGGAACCCTCTTCTGAATTACTAAACGCAGAGTCCATAGGGTTAGCTGAATTCACATTCCCCTATATTGGCCCTTGCTCTGCCTCACCCCCCAGTTTGGATGGGGCAACTTCAAAATTCCCTGTCAAACTTGGTATGAGTTGATCTGCATGTCTTTTCCAATTAATGTTTTCCAAAACTCTGCACTTGCACAGTGAAATTCCTGCGGCCCAAGACTTCCATAATTTTCCCTTTATCTGGATCTGTCTTGACTGCTTCCATGTGCATTTTAAAGTGCCTATTAAACAGTAATTTAGAAGGAGATTTACCAGTGGTAGAATGAACAGTTTTTCTTTGATTATATAAATCTACAAAGCCTTGTAATAATAGTACCTTCCATAAACCGCTTTAACCCTTCTTTCAAAGATCTCACTGCTCTCTCAGCCATACCATTTGAAGAAGGATTATAGGGGGCAGGTGTTACATGTTTAATACCATTTTTTCTAATGAAAACATCCTCCATTTCCTCAGAAACAAAATAAGGACCACTGTCTGACACCACCATGTCTGGTAATCCAAAATTACAAAATCTTTTCCATAGCAGTTCACAAGTTACAGATGATGCGGTGGAATTACATGCATGAACATCCAGACATTTTGTGTATGAATCCACCACCACCAGGTAATATTTGTTATCCATAGGTCCAGCATAATCTATATGAAGTCTGGATCAGGGTTTCCCAGTACATGGCCATGAAAGTACTGGGAACTGGGTTTCTGAAAATTCGTAAATAAATTTGATAATTCTTAGTTACCTCAGCAATATCCTGGTTTATTTTTGGCCACCAAACCCTACTTCTAGCTTCTGATTTCATAGCAATTATGCCTTACGGCCTACATGCAGCTGTTCCAAAATCTTATATCTTAGGTCCCCAGGAACCTTCAGTATTCCTATAGACGGAATATATAGAATGTATTCCTATACATCGTGGTGAATACTAAGGTCAGCCTTTACTGCAGCATACTCTGACATTAGAAAAATTATCCTTCCAATCATATTTGACATATTTCATCAACAGATTTAATTTGGAACCTCTACTAGTTGCCTTCCTAATAGTCTGGAATGAATATCGTTAAAAGACGTAGATTCCACCAGGTTAACATATTCAACTGGAATACTTGAATTCAACTCTTCTGTCACAGGCAATCTACTTAATAAATCAGCTACTTCAGTATCCTTGCCTGGCTTAAACTACAAATCATACTCAAACTGCGAGAGTAGTAATGCCCATTTTTCGTTCTCACATATCATTAAATGGAATTTTTTTACCTCTGCCAAACAATCCTAGCAGGGTTTTTTGTCGGTTCTAGCAAGAAATTTCCTCCTCAGCAGAAAATACCTGTTTTTTCACAGCATATACCAACTAAGGCTTCTTTATCTAACTGAGAATAATTCTGTTTCTGCAGGAGATAATTTCTTGCGAGCAAAATATACTTCTTTATCCTGACCATCTATTTCCTTTATTGAAAAAGGAAGGATTCCACAACCCACTCTGACTGGGGAGGCATCTACCTCCAGTTTTAAAGGG
>WNGS01161247.1:0-19763 GCA_020271785.1 Procambarus virginalis
TTCTCCATAAAGAACCCAGGAACACTGTCGGATTGGGTTTCAGCCTGAAAGAATAATGGTGTCAAGGTAAGATCATCTCTCTGTAACTTACGGAACTCCAAAACGGTCAGATTAGGGGGTAGTTTCGAAGGGTCCTGAGGGACAGCGGTAGCAGTAGAGGCAGCTGGCTGTGGTCGTGCAGCTTGAGCACGGGTGGTCACCATAACAGGAGGAGAACCTTCATCACTCTCTTGAACCTTTGCTGGAACATGCTCAAAAATCGGGTTATCCAACACAGAGTTGCTTACCTCGGATATGTCCTTGACGATCAGGTTATTTGGTTGTTGGTCTTCTGCCAAGTCGTTGCCCAGGAGAAGTTGCACTCCAGGCATGGGAAAAGGCTTTTCCCTGACGGCGACTTGGACTTCACCGGTCACGAAGGGACAATCTAGGTAAACTCTGGCAAGGGGATAAGGAGTTGTAGCAGTAAGGTCAGTGATGATACAGTCTCTCCTGTGTAGGCGACGTGGGCACAGCTGATTTCAAGACGATCGATTGTAGAGCCGCTGTGTCCCGCAGGATCTTAAGTCCAAAACGTCCTCTGAATCTGAACCGTGGTAGAGATAGTTCCTGGATATAGATGCTTGGTAAAGAGAGAGAGATCATTAGCATGAACACCAACATTCATTACAGGCTTACCGGACTTAGGGTGAGTAGGTTTAGACTTAGGAGGTTCTAGTTACCTTTAGATTGGGACTTACCACATTTGTCAATGGTGTGTCCATATAGTCGACAATACCTGCAGTACAGTTGAGAGGTACCTTGATCTGGGCTCGCTTTCTCGTAACTGTACCAAGACTTCTTGCTGGTAGGTTCTGGTGTCAGCCGGTGGATGAGGCTGTAAGTGTCAGCTGACTTCGCGCACTTCACCAAATCCGTCTCTTCTTTGTCTGCTAAGTATAGGCGGACAGGAGGAGGTACACGTCTCAAAAATTCTTCAACCAGTATGAGGTTGACAAGCTCTGAAAAGGTAGAGACATGTGCTGCCTCCAGCCATTTCATGAAATATCTTCGTTTGTGTTAGCAAATTCTAAGAAGGTGGTGGTACTTGCCTTGACGTAGTCACGAAACTTTCGTTGATAGCTTTCGGTGGAGAGAAGGTAGGCGTCCAACACAGGTGCTTCAGGGTGGTGTAGTCGTTTTCGATGCAAAGTGCTGAGTGTGACTGCTGCTCTACTGTTAAAGTACTCGGAGAAGGGTAGCCCATTGGTCGTCAGGACNCAAAGTTCGCTAATTCTGTAAATACCATATTCAATTTCAGTGGGTACCTTTGCTTATGTTCTATAGTGACTTGGCAAGATGACTACTTTTCTGGACTACCTCATTATTTTCGAAGCCATTGTGTTTCACTTGTATTTAAACTCAGTTTTCACTAATTAGAGGATTTTTCTGCCTTTATACCTCCCACAGTGAGTACCAGGTACAAGATTTCCTGCGACCTATTCATTACCATCTTGAATTAACTTTAATTATTAATAATTCCCCACAGGATAGGTATCAGTTGCCACGTTTCCTGTTTCTGACATTCACCATATTCTCACTGTATATTCGTGTCTCCTATATTTTGCTATATTTTCACAATGTTCCGCCTACAAGCATTCAAAACAGATCCAGAAGGTGAAATAGGGACCTTACGTCACGCTAAGAGGGTCGATTTGTTAACTCTTGCACATGAGTATCACTTGGAAGTTCCTGATGGAGCCAACAAATTTGCCATTAATAATATGATACTGGATCACCTTGCTGATGAAGGTATTATAGATTCTTCTACTCATGAACAGTACATTATTTCAGATAAAGATGACTTGAGAGCGATGAAGCTCAAATTGGAACTTGCCAAGATCGAGCTACAGCAACAACAGGAAGCAGCTGCAAGCAGAGAGCGTGAAGCTGCAATCAGAGAGCGTGAAGCTGCCCTCAGAAGGGAAGAACAAGAAAGAGAAATCCGCCTCAAGGAGCGTGAGGCAGCCCTGGCAAGGAAGCAGCTGCCATCCGGAAGGAAGAAAGTGAAAGGGGGCCCTACTCCTCAAAGGACAACAAGAACGTGAGTTGGCCTTATACCAACAGCGACTAGAGATACAACGGGAACACGACCAACGACAGGCAGAAGCAGCTCTAGACTGTCGTGACCGAGAACTCGCGAGGGACGCTGCACACCAAGCTCAACTCCAACAAGCGGCAGCTAGTCTTCCTCCCAGTTTCAATATCTCCCATGCAAGTAAGTTAATGCCCCCGTTCATCGAAACGGAGGTTGATGTGTTTTTACCACTTTTGAGACCCTTGCTGATCAACTTAATTGGCCTGACGACCAATGGGCTACCCTTCTCAGAGTACATTTAACAGGTAGAGCAGCAGTCACACTCAGCACTTTGGCTTCGGAAAACGACTACACCACCCTGAAACAAGCTGTGTTGGACGCCTACCTTCTCTCCACCGAAAGCTATCGACGAAAGTTTCGTGACTACGTCAAGGCAAGTACCACCACCTTCTTAGAATTTGCTAACACCAAACGAAGATATTTCATGAAATGGCTGGAGGCAGCACATGTCTCTACTTTTCAGAGCTTGTCAACCTCATACTGGTTGAAGAATTTTTGAGACGTGTACCTCCTCCTGTCCGCCTATACTTAGCAGACAAGGAAGAGACGGATTTAGTGAAGTGCGCGAAGTCAGCTGACACTTACAGCCTCATCCACCGGCTGACTCCAGAACCTACCAGCAAGAAGTCTTGGTACAGTTACGAGAAAGCGAGCCCAGATCAAGGTACCTCTCAACTGTACTGCAGGTATTGTCGACTATATGGACACACCATTGACAAATGTGGTAAGTCCCAATCTAAAGGTAACATCGAACCCCCTAAGTCTAAACCTACTCACCCTAAGTCCGGTAAGCCTGTAATGAATGTTGGTGTTCATGCTAATGATCTCTCTCTCTTTACCAAGCATCTATATCCAGGAACTATCTCTACCCACGGTTCAGATTCAGAGGGACGTTTCGGACTTAAGATCCTACGGGACACAGCGGCTCTACAATCGATCGTCTTGAAATCAGCTGTGCCCAACGTCGCCTACACAGGAGAGACTGTGTTCATCACTGACCTTACTGCTACAACTCCTTATCCACTTGCCCGAGTTTACCTGGATTGTCCCTTCGTGACCGGTGAAGTCCAAGTCGCCGTCAGGGAAAAGCCTTTTCCCATGCCTGGAGTGCAACTTCTCCTGGGCAACGACTTGGCAGAAGACCAACAACCAAACAACCTGATCGTCAAGGACATATCCGAGGTAAGCAACTCTGTGGTGGATAACCCGATTTTTGAACATGTTCCAGTAAAGGTTCAAGAGAGTGATGAAGGTTCTCCTCCTGTTATGGTGACCACCCGTGCTCAAGCTGCACGACCACAGCCAGCTGACTCTACTGCTACCGCTGTCCCTCAGGACCCTTCGAAACTACCCCCTAACCTGACCGCGGTGGAGTTCCGTAAGTTACAGAGAGATGATCTTACCTTGACACCATTATTCTTTCAGGCTGAAACCCAATCCGACAGTGTTCCTGGGTTCTTTATGGAGAACGAAATACTCTATCGCAGGTATAGACCCAGTAAACTGAAGGACGAGGACGATTGGGCAGACGTTGAACAACTAGTGATTCCTACCAGCCTGCGGCCCACGATTCTACACCTGGCCCACGGCGCTTTGTCACACTATGGGTTCAACAAGACTTACCATGGAATTCGACAAGACTACTACTGGCCAGGTATGGTAAACGACGTCAAATCTCATGTCAAATTATGCCACGTGTGTCAGTTAGCCGGGAAACCGAACGTTTCCATTCCCAGAGCACCACTGATACCCATCCAGGTGCCTGAGGAACCGTTCCACAAGCTCATTATCGACTGCGTTGGTCCTTTGCCTCGGACCAGTGCAGGCAATGCATATATCTTAACCATCCTGTGTCCTACCACCAGATTTCCGATAGCAGTTCCAGTGAAAAATATTACAGCTGCTACAGTGGTGAAGAATCTACTGAAAATCTTCACCCAGTATGGATTTCCGAGGGAGATTCAGAGCGACTGTGGCACCAACTTCACCAGTGATCTCTTCAAACGGACTCTGGAGGAGTTCAACATCAAACAGGTACTGTCCAGCCCCTATCATCCTGCTTCACAGGGTTCTCTCGAGCGTAGTCATCAGACCATCAAGGCACTCTTAAAAAAGTTCTGTAAAGGAGAACCTGGGATAGGGAAATAGGCAAGCACTCAGTCTCCTGGTGTAAACTTCCTTACTTTACAGTGCTGGTCGTAACGAGTCTTCATCCTCTCCTGGGCTTTCTGTAGGTTGTTGCTGGCAAAGGAATGGACCCTCTCTAGAATGTGTCGGAGATTTTGAAGATACTGGGGCACATTCTGATGCTCACTGAAGGTGGCATCACGTAGAGAATCCTTGAAAGCCTTGAGAGGTGTACGGCACTTACGTCCGTAGAGCATCTCATAAGGAGATACTCCTAGTGACTCGTTGGGGAGACTTCTGAAAATACACATGATGAGATCAATTTGCCTATCCCAATCCTTTGAGGTCTCATTACAGAACTTTTTTAAGAGTGCCTTGATGGTTTGATGACTACGCTCGAGAGAACCCTGTGAAGCAGGATGATAGGGGCTGGACAGTACCTGTTTGATGTTGAACTCCTCCAGAGTCCGTTTGAAGAGATCACTGGTGAAGTTGGTGCCACAGTCGCTCTGAATCTCCCTCGGAAATCCATACTGGGTGAAGATTTTCAGTAGATTCTTCACCACTGTAGCAGCTGTAATATTTTTCACTGGAACTGCTATCGGAAATCTGGTGGTAGGACACAGGATGGTTAAGATATATGCATTGCCTGCACTGGTCCGAGGCAAAGGACCAACGCAGTCGATAATGAGCTTGTGGAACGGTTCCTCAGGCACCTGGATGGGTATCAGTGGTGCTCTGGGAATGGAAACGTTCGGATTCCCGGCTAACTGACACACGTGGCATAATCTGACATGAGTTTTGACGTCGTTTACCATACCTGGCCAGTAGTAGTCTTGTCGAATTCCATGGTAAGTCTTGTTGAACCCGTAGTGTGACAAAGCGCCGTGGGCCAGGTGTAGAATCGTGGGCCGCAGGCTGGTAGGAAACACTAGTTGTTCAACGTCTGCCCAATCGTCCTCGTCCTTCAGTTTACTGGGTCTATACCTTCGATAGAGTATTTCGTTCTCCATAAAGAACCCAGGAACACTGTTAGATTGGGTTTCAGCCTGAAAGAATAATGGTGTCAAGGTAAGATCATCTCTCTTTAACTTACGGAACTCCACCGCGGTCAGGTTAGGGGGTAGTTTCGAAGGGTCCTGAGGGACAGCGGTAGCAGTAGAGTCAGTTGGCTGTGGTCGTGCATCTCGAGTCGCTGTTGGTATAAGGCCAACTCTCGTTCACTTTCTTCCTTCCGGATGGCAGCTGCTTCCTTGGCCAAGGCTGCCTCACGCTCCTTGAGGCGGATTTCTCTTTCTTGTTCTTCCTTTCTGAGGGCAGCTTCACGTTCTCTAATGGCAGCTTCCCGCTCTCTGATTGTAGCTGCTTCCTTTTGTTGCTCTCACTCGATCTTAGCAAGTTCTAACTTGAACTTGAGTTTGATTGCTGTCAAGTCATGTTTATCTGAAATAGTGTATTGGTCATGAGTATCAGAATCTATCTTCCCTTCATCCAAAAGATGATCTACAATTAGATTATTTACGGTATATTTGTTGGCACCAGGGGGAACTTCCAACTGATACTCGTGTGCAAGAGTTATCAATTCGACCCTTCTTGCATGACGTAAGTTCCCTATTTCACCTTCTGGATTTGCCTTGAATGCTTGTAAGCGGAACATGGTGAAAATATAGCAAAATATAGGAGACACGAATATACAGTGAGAATATGGTGAATGTCAGAAACAGGAAACGTGGCAACTGATACCTATCCTGTGGGGAATTATTAATAATTAAAGTTATTCAAGATGGTAAATGAATAAGGTCGCAGGAAATCTTGTACCTGGTACTCACTGTGGGAGAATAAAGGCAAGAAAATCCTACTAATTAGTGAAAACTGAGTTTAAAATACAAGTGAAACACTAAATGGCTTCAAAATAAATGAGGTAGTCCAAAAAATGTAGTCATACCTTGTCAAGTCACTATAGAACATAAGCAAGGTACCCACTGAAATTGAATATGGTATTTACAGAATTAGCGAACTTTGTGCTCAAAAGAAAGAACGCCAATTCCCTACCTTAGGTAAATACCATCAGTCTGACCGACGAGTAGGGGTGCGAGTGTCAACTGGTGACGAGAACTATCGGCGAGGTCCCAATTCGCCAATAATAGTTCGTGCTAGAGGATCTAAAGCCCTCTTTTTCCTCCTAGAGTCCGATTGCAGGACTTAGGTGCTATTGACCTCGAGACAGACGACAGTACCAGGGTACCTATGTGATAATCTGTCAAAAGTGAGAAATATCTGGGGACAAAAGATGTTAGACACGGATAATAACACGGAAGGGGAGATGACCAATTAAGAGTATGACTGCGGCCTACAGTCACCACGTAATCCAAAGTTGTCTCACTCTCACCATATGCTATTCCCGTAATGCACAATATACACAGCACCATATAAAATAAAAAATGATTAATGTAAATAATGGAAGCAAGGTAAATGAAAGCCAAGTATGCTTACAACAATTACTAATACCTGAGTGAAGCTCTGTGGACAGACTCCCATTTATATGTGACGGTAACGGGTTGGAAATGGTGGTCGGCAGTCTTCCAACTAGCAGGTGTCAGTGCTGGGCCACATATACTTAAATTAAAATAAAAAAAATAAAAAAAAATGACTGCTTGTCTGATAATCTGTGGTAAGGCAAGAAACACGAAAACACAAAATATAACAAAATACTTTACTTTAATATAGAAAACACAAAATAAAATAAAGACGATACCTTGGCATATATATAATATAATGTAAAAGAAAAATATATAAAATTATAGCAAAGTGAAAAGGGGGGAACTGGTTACGTTAACAAAATAAAATGGTGCTGGGAATATATGCGCTAGCTAAGAACCTCTTATTTGATCACACGAGGTGGGTCAAATTCAGGTGTTCATAGCAGGAGCACGAGATATATTCTGGCTGGAAGAAATGCAAGGGACTCCAACAATAACTGGTGACGATCGTGATTGGCGAGGAACGGGAGTGGTGTGTAGGTTGGCGGCCAATGAGAACGCTGGACAGCCGCAAGTCGCTAGTTTGCTGAGAGTAGTAGTAGTTGGCAAGTCGACCAGGTGTGCAGCAGGTGCTGGAGAGAGGGGAGGAGGGAGTTGCAGGTGCGTGTGGCTGTCTTGATATATACGTTAAGCCACTACAAAACGTATCTTGCATATTGTTGAGAACGTGAGGAATTAAGGAGATAGCAGGCTCAATCTCTGGGAAGAGATTATCGTCACAACTCTCCCCCGAAGCCTGCGGTTCTGGTTGAGTCACGTTCATGGGAGGTAGAGTGGGAGGTGGAGCTGCCTCTACCTCAGTGTTGCGTGAGAGGGCGTCTGATATGATGTAGTCAGACTTCTGGGTGTAGCAATCTCCAGGCTGAGATGGTGTAGCTGGCAAGCCCATTATAGAAGTAGTCGATGGTTGAGTTGGGCTGTCTGTAGAAAATGAAGATGGGTTTGGTCCATGTAGATGGTGGTGGACTGAGTATTTTGCTGGTAAGGAGCAAGTGTTGCCCGTTCAGGACAACGAGTAGCTCCTTGTTGCTCGTGGTGTCGTCTATGGTAGTTGGTATGTATAGTCTCGTCGCCTTGTTGTACTAGGTCACCCATGTTGACGGTACCACTGGCGTCACCATGGAGGATGGGAGACTTGATATCTGGCGATGCGAGAGAAGTATTAGAATATGATAAAGGAGCACAATTATGGTGTTGAAAATGATGGTGAAAATCAGTAAAGATTTCTGAGTTAGAAAGCGCTGTCTCAGTGTCAGTGCTTTTGGAAGGAGAAGCAGGGAAGGTCTCACTGTGGCTGTATGCACCTGTAAATGAGGTGAAATTGGTTAACACAGTGGGAGGAACCCCATGGTAGGGCTTGAGTAAATTGATGTGGCACAGCTGGGTCTTCCGCCGCCTATCGGGGGTCTCGAGAACGTAGTTGAAGTTGTTCCGGCACTCTTTAACGCGGTAGGGTCCTGAGAACCTGTTCTGTAAAGGAGAACCTGGGATAGGGAAATAGGGTGTGGGGGCCTGTCCTCCCGGACAGGCCCCAACATCTCGAGTCGCTGTTGGTATAAGGCCAACTCACGTTCACTTTCTTCCTTCTTCAGTGCGGCCTCCCTTTCCTTGAGGCGGATTTCTCTTTCTTGTTCTTCCCTTCTGAGGGCAGCTTCATGTTCTTGTTCTTCCTTTCTGAGGGCAGCTTCACGTTCTCTGATTGCAGCTGCTTCCTTTTGTTGCTCTCGCTCGATCTTGGCAAGTTCCAATTTGTGCTTCATGGCTCTCAAGTCATCTTTATCTGAAATAATGTATTGTTCATACGTAGGAGAATCTATAATACCTTCATCCACAAGGTGAACCAGTATCATATTATTAATGGTAAATTTGTTGGCTCCATCAGGAACTTCCAAGTGATACTCATGTGCAAGAGTTAACAAATCGACCCTCTTAGCGTGACGTAAGGTCCCTATTTCACCTTCTGGATCTGTTTTGAATGCTTGTAGGCGGAACATTGTGAAAATATAGCAAAATATAGGAGACACGAATATATAGTGAGAATATGGTGAATGTCAGAAACAGGAAACGTGGCAACTGATACCTATCCTGTGGGGAATTATTAATAATTAAAGTTAATTCAAGGTGATAAATGAATAAGGTCGCAGGAAATCTTGTACCTGGTACTCACTGTGGGAGGATAAAGGCAAGAAAATCCTACTAATTAGTGAAAACTAAGTTTAAAAGACAAGTGAAACACTAAATGGCTTCAAAATAAATAAGGTAGTCCAAGAAATGTAGTCATACCTTGCCAAGTCACTATAGAACATAAGCAAAGGTACCCACTGAAATTGAATATGGTATTTACAGAATTAGCGAACTTTGTGCTCAAAAGAAAGAACGCCAATTCCCTACCTTAGGTAAATACCATCAGTCTGACCGACGAGTAGGGGTGCGAGTGTCAACTGGTGACGAGAACTATCGGCGAGGTCCCAATTCGCCAATAATAGTTCGTGCTAGAGGATCTAAAGCCCTCTTTTTCCCCTAGAGTCGGATTGCAGGACTTAGGTGCTATTGACACGGAGACAGACCACAGTACCAGGGTACCTATGTGATAATCTGTCAAAAAGTGAGAAATATCTGGGGACAAAGATGTTAGACACGGATAATAACACGGAAGGGGGAGATGACCAATTAAGAGTATGACTGCGGCCTACAGTCACCACGTAATCCAAAGTTGTCTCACTCTCACCATATGCTATTCCCGTAATGCACAATATACACAGCACCATATAAAATAAAAAATGATTAATGTAAATAATGGAAGCAAGGGAAATGAAAGCCAAGTATGCTTACCACAATTACCAATACCTGAGTGAAGCTCCGTGGACAGACCCCCATTTATATGTGACGGTAACGTGTTGGAAATGGTGGTCGGCAGTCTTCCAACTAGCAGGTGTCAGTGCTGGGCCACATATACTTAAATTAAAATAAAAAAAAGGAAAAAAAAGAGTGACTGCTTGTCTGATAATCTGTGGTAAGGCAAGAAACACGAAAACACAAAATATAACAAAATACTTTACTTTAATATAGAAAACACAAAATAAAATAAAGACGATACCTTGGCATATATATAATATAATGTAAAAGAAAAATATATAAAATTATAACAAAGTGAAAAGGGGGGAACTGGTTACGTTAACAAAATAAAATGGTGCTGGGAATATATGCGCTAGCTAAGAACCTCTTATGTGATCACACGAGGTGGGTCAAATTCAGGTGTTCATAGCAGGAGCACGAGATATATTCTGGCTGGCAGAAATGCAAGGGACTCCAACAATAACTGGCGACGATCGTGATTGGCGAGAAACGGGAGTGGTGTGTTGGTTGGCGGCCAATGAGAACGCTGGACGGCCGCAAGTCGCTAGTTTGCTGAGAGTAGTAGTAGTTGGCAAGTCGACCAGGTGTGCAGCAGGTGCTGGAGAGAGGGGAGGAGGGAGTTGCAGGTGCGTGTGGCTGTCTTGATATATACGTTAAGCCACTACAAAACGTATCTTGCATATTGTTGAGAACGTGAGGAATTAAGGAGATAGCAGGCTCAATCTCTGGGAAGAGATTATCGTCACAACTCTCCCCCGACGCCTGCGGTTCTGGTTGAGTCACGTTCATGGGAGGTAGAGTGGGAGGTGGAGCTGCCTCTACCTCAGTGTTGCTGGAGAGGGCGTCTGATATGATGTAGTCAGACTTCTGGGTGTAGCAATCTCCAGGCTGAGATGGTGTAGCTGGCAAGCCCATTATAGAAGTAGTCGATGGTTGAGTTGGGCTGTCTGTAGAAAATGAAGATGGGTGTGGTCCATGTAGATGGTGGTGGACTGAGTACTTTGCTGGTAAGGAGCAAAGTGTTGCCCGTTCAGGACAACGAGTAGCTCCTTGTTGCTCGTGGTGTCGTCTATGGTAGTTGGTATGTATAGTCTCGTCGCCTTGTTGTACTAGGTCACCCATGTTGACGGTACCACTGGCGTCACCATGGAGGATGGGAGACTTGATATCAGGCGATGCGAGAGAAGTATTAGAATATGATAAAGGAGCACAATTATGGTGTTGAAAATGATGGTGAAAATCAGTAAAGATTTCTGAGTTAGAAAGCGCTGTCTCAGTGTCAGTGCTTTTGGAAGGAGAAGCAGGGAAGGTCTCACTGTGGCTGTATGCACCTGTAAATGAGGTGAAATTGGTTAACACAGTGGGAGGAACCCCATGGTAGGGCTTGAGTAAATTGATGTGGCACAGCTGGGTCTTCCGCCGCCTATCGGGGGTCTCGAGAACGTAGTTGAAGTTGTTCCGGCACTCTTTAACGCGGTAGGGTCCTGAGAACCTGTTCTGTAAAGGAGAACCTGGGATAGGGAAATAGGGTGTGGGGGCCTGTCCTCCCGGACAGGCCCCCAGCATCTCGAGTCGCTGTTGGTATAAGGCCAACTCACGTTCACTTTCTTCCTTCTTCAGTGCAGCCTCCCTTTCCTTGAGGCAGATTTCTCTTTCTTGTTCTTCCCTTCTGAGGGCAGCTTCATGTTCTTGTTCTTCCTTTCTGAGGGCAGCTTCACGTTCTCTGATTGCAGCTGCTTCCTTTTGTTGCTCTCGCTCGATCTTGGCAAGTTCCAATTTGAGCTTCATGGCTCTCAAGTCATCTTTATCTGAAATAATGTATTGTTCATACGTAGGAGAATCTATAATACCTTCATCCACAAGGTGATCCAGTATCATATTATTAATGGCAAATTTGTTGGCTCCATCAGGAACTTCCAAGTGATACTCATGTGCAAGAGTTAACAAATCGACCCTCTTAGCGTGACGTAAGGTCCCTATTTCACCTTCTGGATCTGTTTTGAATGCTTGTAGGCGGAACATTGTGAAAATATAGCAAAATATAGGAGATACGAATATATAGTGAGAATATGGGGAATGTCAGAAACAGGAAACGTGGCAACTGATACCTATCCTGTGGGGAATTATTAATAATTAAAGTTAATTCAAGATGGTAAATGAATAAGGTCGCAGGAAATCTTGTACCTGGTACTCACTGTGGGAGAATAAAGGCAAGAAAATCCTACTAATTAGTGAAAACTGAGTTTAAAATACAAGTGAAACACTAAATGGCTTCAAAATAAATGAGGTAGTCCAAAAAATGTAGTCTTACCTTGCCAAGTCACTATAGAACATAAGCAATGGTACCCACTGAAATTGAATATGGTATTTACAGAATTAGCGAACTTTGTGCTCAAAAGAAAGAACGCCAATTCCCTACCTTGGGTAAATATCATCAGTCTGACCGACGAGTAGGGGTGGGAGTGTCAACTGGTGACGAGAACTATCGGCGAGGTCCCAATTCGCCAATAATAGTTCATGCTAGAGGATCCAGACGCCCTCTCCAGAGTGCATGAGGTAGAGGCAGCTCCACCTCCCACTCTACCTCCAGTGAACGTGACTCACCCGGAACAGCAGGCTTCGGGGGAGAGTTGTGACGATAATCTCTTATCAGAGATTTAGCCTGCTATTTTCGTATTTCATCACGTCCTCAACAATATGCAAGATACGTTTTGTAGTGGCTAAACGTATATATCAAGACAGCCACACGCACCTCAACTCCCTCCTTCCCCCACTCCAGCACCTGCTACACACCTGGTCGACGCGCCGAACCCTTCAACTGCCTTACTAGCGACTTGCGGCCGTCCAGCGTTCTCATTGGCCGCCAACCAACACACCACTCCCATTCCTCGCCAATCACAACCTTCGCCAGTTATTGTTGGAGTCCCTTGCATTTCTGCCAGCCAGAATATATCTCGTGCTCCTGCAATGAACACCTGAATTTGACCCACCTCAAATAAGAGGTTCTTAGCTAGCGCATATATTCCCAGCACCATTTTATTTTGTTAACGTAACCAGTTCCCCCCTTTTCACTTTGTTATAATTTTATATATTTTTCCTTTACATTATTGTAAAAGCCAAGGTATCGTCTTTATTTTATTTTGTGTTTTCTATATTAAAGTAAAGTATTTTGTTATATTTTGTGTTTTCGTGCTTCTTGCCTTACCACAGATTATCAGACAAGCAGTCACTCTTTTTTTTCCTTTTTTTATTTTAATATGTGGCCCAGCACTGACACCTGCTAGTTGGTAGACTGCCGACCACCATTTCCAACACGTTACCGTCACAACATATATATAGGGGATACCACCTCTGGTGCAATTATAGGGACCCACAGCCTCAGAGAAGGAAACACAGAGCATTCAGGGAAAAACTTGTCATTTATCTCTGAATACATAAGGGTGTTCGCTTCTCCTACCACCCCCCTTTTTTATGGTGTACACTTTATTAAGCATGGTTATACAGTTACATATCTGATTGTATACAAAAATTAACATTAAGAGGACACAAAAATAGTTCGTTTCCTAGAGGCTGTAGATTTCCTCGAACTCCTCCGACGTTGGGCAGGAACCGAGGATGCAGCGAGCATTCCCCCTCTGGATCGCGACACTGAGGCGCTGAAAGAGAAAACTTGCCGCTCTAGGGTCTCTTGTGGTGCCAATGAGCTTGGAACCAAGATCCTTTAGAAACCTTCTTGCACTCTCTCCCCATGGGCCTAGGGTCTCAGACCCTATTGGAACGAAGTTGTACCGATGATCTAATTGCCTGTACTTGGCTGACTTGTCTCTTTCCCTGTGTGTCGCCGCTGCTCCTTCTGTGCTGGCAGAGAGGTTGATGTATGTGGGTGCCAGGGTGGATACGCATGTATAGTCCCATGCCAACTGTCTGCCACCCTTCCACGGACGCAGTGTGATTCCGTCTGGTCGGCCGGCAAAGCTAACAAAGTCACGGTTCAGTAGGTTTTGGGGCTCTCTCTCCGCAGGACACTGAGCAGAGGCAAGGCATCTTTTAATGATGTCGTTGACTTCGTCGTGTCTACTGTGCCAACCACCAGATTTTCCACAGTGCAGGCAATGCAATCCATATTCGTCAGCATCTGCCTCGCTGCAAATACACCTATGAACAGTGTGGATAGCGGCAGCAAGACGGAGAGCGACTGCAATACGGAGCTCCTGCGGATCAAGACGTGTGCCTGTCGCAGACATAGGAACTGCCAAAAGGAAGTCCCCTGCATGGGAAGCCTGCACAGCTGTGAGGCGTGCACGATCACTGGGGGTTGTTGCTGCCTCCAGCAAAGCTGTGGCTTCTTTGTCTGCAATAGGGATGTCCCCCATTGCAGGGACATAGTAAGTCCTTGCATAGTAGGCCGAGAAGCGCGTTCTGGCTAATAGGTACGACATATATATATATATATATATATATATATATATATATATATATATATATATATATATATATATATATATATATATATATATATATATATATGTCGTACCTAGTAGCCAGAACTCTCTTTTTGGCCTACTATGCAAAACTCGATTTGCCTGATAAGCCAAGTTTTCCTGAATTAATATATTTTCTCTAATTTTTTTCTTATTAAATGATAAAGCTACCCATTTCATTATGTATGAGGTCAATTTTTTTTCATTGGAGTTAAAATTAACGTAGATATATGACCGAACCTAACCAACCCTACCTAACATAACCTAACCTATCTTTATAGGTTAGGTTAGGTTAGGTAGCCGAAAAAGTTAGGTTAGGTTAGGTTAGGTAGGTTAGGTAGTCGAAAAACATTAATTCATGAAAACTTGGCCTATTAGGCAAATCGGGCCTTGCATAGTAGGCTGACAAGTGCGTTCTGGCTACTAGGTACGACATATATATATATATATATATATATATATATATATATATATATATATATATATATATATATATATATATATATATGTCGTACCTAGTAGAACGCACTTCTCAGCCTACTATGCAAGGCCCGATTTGCCTAATAGGCCAAGTTTTCATGAATTAATTGTTTTTCGACTACCTAATCTACCTAACTTGACCAAACCTAACTTTTTCGGCTACCTAACCTAACCTAACCTATAGAGATAGGTTAGGTTAGATTAGGTAGGGTTGGTTAGGTTCGGTCATATATCTATGTTAATTTTAACTCCAATAAGAAAAAATTGACCTCATACATAATGAAATGGGTAGCTTTATCATTTCATAAGAAAAATAATAGAGAAAATATATTAATTCAGGAAAACTTGGCTTATTAGGCAAATCGGGCCTTGCATAGTAGGCCAAAAAGTGAGTTCTGGCTACTAGGTACGACATATATATATATATATATACATATATATAACTGAAAACTCACACCCCAGAAGTGACTCGAACCCATACTCCCAGGAGCAACGCAACTGGTATGTACAGGGACGCCTTAAACCACTTGACCATCACGACCAGACAATAAGGAAGTGATAGCCGAGGCTATATGAACCACTTCCCCACCGGCACTCGGATGGTAATCTTGGGCATAGCATTTTATCAAATCACCTCATTTTTTGGGGCAACACGTGAGGAACACAAATGCAAACAAGCATTTCCTTATTGTCCGGTCGTGATGGTCAAGTGGTTTAAGGTACATACCAGTTGTACAAGTTGGTCAAGTGGTTTAAGGTACATACCAGGTTTAAGGTATGTACCTGTACATACCAGTTGCGTAGCTCCTGGGAGTATGGTTCGAGTCACTTCTGGGATGTGAGTTTCAGTTGTATCTAGTCCTGGGGACCATTCAGGCTTGTTTGCATATATATATATATATATATATATATATATATATATATATATATATATATATATATATATATATATATATATATATATATATACATATATATATATATATATATATATATATATATATATATATATATATATATATATATATATATATTTAAAATATAGGGAAGGTGTACCACCTCTGGTTGGAAAAAAAGGGACCTTTCCTCGGAGGAAAACACACATAACACACTAAAGGAAATGTTTAGGTCCCCTCTAGTACAGTTTTGTGGGCTTTTCTCCTACCACCCCCTTCCTTTTGTCTTTTTTTGTGCTTTAGTATGTATTTAATGGTTACAAGATATACATAGGTTGATACAAAATGAAAAAGTGCTTAAAAGGTTCTGGTTCTCTTGAAAAACACGACAATGGGAAACATTGATGAATGTCACAGACAGGCTCGATCATTGTTGCAAGTCAAACACTTCTTCGAATTCCTCCAAAGTTTGACTAGGGCTCAAGACGCAACAGGCATTCCCCCTCTGAATCGCATCACTGAGGCGCTGGAACAAGAAACTTTTTGCTCTCTGATGTTCTGTAGAGCCGATCAATTTGCCCCCAAATTCTTTCAGGAACTTCAGTGCACATTTTCCCCATGAACCGAGGGTCTCCGAGGTGATCGGAACAAAGCTGTAGCAGTGTGGCAGACCACTGTATATGATAATTTTCTGTGATTGAAAGAAGCACCGCCACTCTCTTCATGTGTGCTGTGGTGGAGGTAGGTACTGGCCAAAGGGACAGCGCACATGTAGTCCCATACCACTTGCTTACCATCTTTCCAAGGAAGCAAAGCGACCCAATCTGGGCGATTCTGAGGATAGTTGGGGTCTGAATAAGTGTGGTTCTCTTTGTGCTGGGCAGCGGGCCGTGGCGAGGCTCCTCTTGATGTCGTCATTGATTTCTTCATGTTTTGCAGTCTTACTCTGTGATTTACGACATACCAGACCATGACGACCATATTGGTCTGCCATCGCAGTTCCGCAGATGCACCTATAATAGGTTTGGTGAGTATGATGGCGGCAAAGCGAAAGGCAACTCCATTGCGCAGAGCATCATGATTGAAGCGAATTCCCATGGCTGCATTGGGCACAGCAAATAAAAAATCCCCGGCATGGGGTGCTGTTACCACTAGGAGGCAGGCTTTGTTTTCAGCATCTGAGTTTTCAATCATTGATGTGACAGTCTTTTCCACTATTGGGCTATCCCCTGGGCCTGCATTGTGGTCTTTGGGGCTTGTGGTCGGGGTTGAGGGTGTGCAATGGTAATCCCAGTGTCAGGCTGCTTCGATGAACGTTTTTGATCATGATTTCCCGCTGTGTTTCATACGTTTTGGTAGGATCTGCCCTACCAATTCGTTGGCTGCTGTACATGAGGATAGCAATGCTGGAAGTGTACACTCAGTTGCTCTTTCCGTATGTCTCATTCCCCAAATCTCACTGGTAGGTGTGCTGGTCCCACTGACGTTCATCTAAATCTAGGATGAGCCCGGCTTCCGAATATTGACCTGAGGAGTCATCATATTGGATTTAGAAGTGGGTGCACAAAAGTGGGGTGCACACTTAAGAAGGTTTTAGCCTGGGCGACGGTAGGCACTTTGTGAGAAGGCAGAGGGCATCATGGTAGTCAAGTCCACCATATTCGCTTCGAATCCTCTTTAGGTCTCTAAATCTTTTCGTTAAGGACTGCAGTCAATGGGCATGTTGGCCCAGAGTGTGCTCCAATCATAGTGTGTCTTGTCGTGGTGTTTAATGAAGTGACGGCTTTTGGTACAAGAACTCGGAGTTTCACTGCAACGTAATGACTACTCACTGGCATGCAACTAATTTCGCACTGGGGGGTGGGGGTTGAGAACGAAACCCATGGTCTGCCCCCGGCTGTCTTCACAGCTGCAGGCCATTCCAGAGGGAGTCTTAGGTGCCTGCCTGAGTGCCATATCCGAGGGAATCAGATGTTGAGCTCAATGGACGTATGGTTTGTAATTTCTCGACCGCTATGACAAAAGAGGAAGTGGGTGCAAGTGGGTCATCCCTGTTGAAATCCCTCTGTGATGGTGAGCTTTATGTTGCCAAACAGGGAGGGTTGAGTCATTGCTCGTAACATGCTGCCAAACGGTAGAATTGCATTGGGACAACTGTTGCACTAGCACTCTGCAGCTGAGGGGCAGGTAGAGAGCCGGTCGGGCCGAGCGGACGCACGCTGGACTTGTGATCCTGTGGCTCTGGGTTACCATCCCAGGTGTGGCGAGAACAATGGTCAGAGTTTCTTCACCCTATGTCCCCTGTTACCTTAGCGATGTATATAATATAGGTACCTGGTGTGAGTCATTTATCACCGGGCTGGTTTCCTGCGGGGTTGGAGGGCTCTGGTCGAGGAACTCAGGTGCGCGGGGCACTGAAACTCACCCGAAAACATCTCAAGGTTATCCTCAAGTACTTCTTACCATTTTCGACCGAGGTTGAAAACGTTTTGAATACTAATTTTACTTACTTGTTTCGTCTTGCAGTAAGAGATGCTAAATGTAGACTCGTGCAGCATGGGTCGCTGACTTCATAGCCTTGTGGGTCGACCCCAAGCACCCACAGTCTGGTTGTGTGTTGCCAGCATGGTGGCTGGCGTCTTCACTGTCGGATAGCTTCTGACAATGAAGCCCTATTGCAACACTAGCGGCCCGAGGGTCTAATTGCCAACGACAAGTGGTCTGATCCCTCCACCCCCTCCTTTTTTCAGGGACACACAGGATGGTCCCCAAAGAGGAATGGTTGATTTCATCAGGGATAACCCGGCGAAGGCAATTGTTGACAAACGTTGTGATCTTTTGTCAGGAGCGCTTCTGCAGCGGGGCCAAGAGCAGGGTTCACCATTTCCTTCACAGTTGAGGTCTTACTCCTATGTACCCTCCTGAGGAGCCCGGGCGGATAATGAAACGATGGCTTTATAAACCTTCTGACTCCCGGAGGACGAGAGGTTCGTGGTTAGGGGGGACCCGAACCTGGCGGGGAGGTCCACCTACGGCCCTGAGGGTGTGTTTTTCTCTCAGTGCTTGGGTGTGGTTTCATCCCTGGGCAAAATTTTGTCCTCCTTGTGATCAACCTGAGTGCCCCGACTGTATTGCCCTCCTCAATTTTCTTGCTGACTTGGGTACTAATTTTCTCTTGTCGATGATTGTCGTACTTGGTCTGCCTCGTCGGTGTTTGGTGTGTTTGGGTGAGGCGGACTAGGTTGTCAGCCCTAGAAAATCCTGATTGCTTTATTGACGGATGATGCCAGTGTCTTGCCTCCTCTATCTGGTACACCTAAGCATGCATTGCCAAAAAGTAACAGATTATGCCAGGCTTTGATGGTATCTGGTTCATCAAGGGTATTTGACCCTCTGTTGACTTTTCCCGATGAGGTCCGTGTATTTCCCGGCAGCAAATGGGCGAGAGGCCTATGGGATGTGGGTGAGTGTCCTAGTTGACGTTGCTTTAATTGCTTCTAGCAGGTCGTTTGTTGCAATGTAATCTGTTGCGATTTGCACTAGTGCATCAGGCTCCTGAGTGCTGCCCTCCTCCCATTGGAGGCCTCCCTGACCCAGGACAGTCACAATGCTGGCGTATTAGCTCTGGAGACCGAGTTGATGCTGAAGTTGCACCACAAACACTGCAGGTGCCTCTCCTTTGATTGGCATCAGTAGGGGTGAGCTGGCTGGCAGCGGCCTCTTCTGCCATCCCCATAGGTAAAGTGACTGTCACCTTGCACGGGAGTATTTGTCTCTCCCTCCTGGCTGGGGGGACGTGGGAGTCCCCTATACATGCATCATGTCTAGGCAGATGCCGGGGGTGGGTGGGCTCGTGGATAATGGGGAGTAGGGAGAGGACGTCGCTTGAGGCCCGCCGTCATGGAGGGAGGGGGGACGAGGGGAAGGTGTGACCACCTGATCGTGGGAGGTGAGGTATATGTATGTAACCCCCACCATATATATTATATATACTATATATATAATATATATATATATATATATATATATATATATATATATATATATATATATATATCTAGTATATTATAGATAATTGTCTAATTGAATATGACCGCATATTCTGTATTTACTATTTTCTGATTTAGGGCTGTCTATCCCTCTAACTATTTTCTTAGCACCAGCTTAGCTGAATAGGAGTTCTCCAAAACCCATTTTCGTAATATCCGGGTGAAGAAAAGATGCGAATTACTAAAAATCTAAACCA
>WNGS01161248.1:0-16271 GCA_020271785.1 Procambarus virginalis
TACCCACACCAGGGTGATGTCTGTCCTGTTCAAGGTAAGAAGTGCTATGAGTGTGGAAAACTAGGTCATTTTGGTGCTATGTGTCGTTCCGCACTATATAAACCACAGTCAATGAACAAGAGTACTGTACGAGGATCAGGTCTTAGGGGTCGAGATGGTAAACACAATATTGCACCTCATATCCAAAATGTTAATAATGTACAAGACAACAAGTCATTACAACCAATCTCAGATGACAGTGAATATGATTATACTTATGGAATACAAACAATCACAGAATGGAATGATCTTCAAAACAACCCAAAGACTATAGTATACATTGTTGGTATTTGTCTCAAAGTTCTCAGTGACACTGAAAACATTGACACCATTGCTGAGTGCCACTATGAGAAATTAAAAAAAAAACAGTTCCCAAAGTTTGAGAACTACAATGGTAAAGCCACTGCCTATGCTTCAAAGGTAGCCTTGCAAGTGATTGGAACTTTCACTGCAGAGATTAAGTAAAAAGTGCAATGCTCATTACTACATTCTATGTTGTTAGGAATGCAAAGGAGACTCTGCTCAGTTACAAGACATCAACCAAATTGGGACTACAGCTTTCTAATGCTGTAGCAGTGGAATCTGCAAACAATGTTGATGCTATTGTTGCTGAATTATCTGATCGATTTAAATCCATAGGTTGTTATACTGATAGTAAAGTACATCTGCATATCAACCCAGATGTTATTCCAGTTGCCCAACCAAATCGCCGACAGCCATTCCATACTCGCAAGAAAGTCGATGCCGAACTGGATAGGCTGATGGAACTAGGTATCATTGAACCAGTAACAGGCACAATACCATGGGTAAGCCCAATTGTCATTCCACCAAAGCCAAAGAATCCAGATGAGATACTCATCTGTGTGGACATGCGTGTTCCCAACAAGGTAATAATGAGTGAACGCCATCCTTCACCCACTGGAGATGATATGATCTACCGCTTGAATGGTGCAACTGTATTCAGCAAGTTAGATTTAAACAAAAGCTATTGTTATAAGTTTATGAGCTGTTATGGGGGTCTACTGTATTATGGAGAAGGGTCAGCAGTTAGAATCAGAATGTAACAGGGTAGTGACACAATTAAGCCCGGCCCCCAAGGAACATAGGTTCCTGTTTATGATTTAAGGTTTAGAACAGATCTGTCGTCTGGGATACAATCAACTACGCCACTACACAGGAGTAATGGATACACCTCAAAAACTAACTTATTTTAAACCCTCTTAACAACCCCTCATATACATTAAATAACAATAACAATATTTACTTTATCACACTATCTTACGTTAAAAGCCTTGGTTCACATAGACAGGATACAAGGTTTTACAATTAGGACAAGCTTGGGTAAAGTCTACTAGGCAAGGGACACTAGCAAAGACTCTAGGTAGCTTAATGGTACCACTTGAGCACACGTGGTTCCACTGAGACCCCTTAGAGTAACTTAGCAATATAAACACAAGCGTAACCTATACCTATTACTACACACTGATGCCACAAAACGAACATGCAACATGATACTTAGCTTTGTAAACTAGACACAGGACAAGGTAAGGGAAAGAGAGAAGGAGGAGAATCCAAGCAGAATCCCACAGGTCTCTACAATCTCTACACCACGCAGCCCAAACAGAGAAGGACGAGCGTGCAGGCTCAGCTCTCTCTCCAGCTGACTCGCTGCCGGCCGAACACTCAGCTAATCGTACCGCAGCCCTCAATCCAAGTTTACTCAGATCTTTACTAATACTTTCTAATCATTTGTAAACATAGTTGATGGCTATTTTATTAATTAATAATCAACCACAAGCTCAGTCTTATTACGCTCTGCGAGAAACAAGATTCGTCTTACGTCTGGCAAGGAAGATACGAACAAAGGCGCGTCGACAAGCACACCAAATAATGTAAGCTAAATTATTTAAGAGCTCAATTTAACCTCTGGTTTCCACTGAGAAATCCAGGGTCGTAACACTCCTCCCCCCTTCAGAGAAAAATAAATGTGGCAACTAGAATAGTAGTCATATTATTTTTTTATGAGTATATAGAGAATAAAAAGGAGAATCTATGCCATAAAAGAAAATCAATCAAAAACAAAAATTCCTCTGCAAGAAAAAGTACAAAAGAATTCTCTGAAAGAAAAAGCACACAAAATAATTTTTCTGAAAGAAAAAACACATACAAAAAAAAACGAGAAAGTAATAAATTTGACACTGAATATTTAATGTCACAGGAGAAGCTAAAAAAAATTAACTATAGCATGACAGTTGGTATATGGCTTCTTGTGGCTCAGATGAATGCTACTCAGGTAACCGGGACAGAGCGTCGGCTATCACGTTGGGCCAGCCCGGTAGGTGGGTAATGGAAAGATTGAAGTCCTGTAGGTGCAATGCCCATCTGAAGATGTGTATATTTTTCACCTTCATCTGGTTTATGAACACTAGTGGGTTATGGTCCGTGTACACTTCCAATATATTACAGAGGTATACTTCAAACTTTTTACATGTTAACACTAGCGCCAACGCCTCTTTTTCTACCACTGAATAATTGCGTTGCGCCTTGTCAAATTTCACCTACTACACTGTACCAGGGACCTACTACACTGTACCAGGGACCTACTACACTGTACCAGTGACCTACTACACTGTACCAGGGACCTACTACACTGTACCAGTGACCTACTACACTGTACCAGGGACCTACTACACTGTACCAGGGACCTACTACACTGTACCAGGGACCTACTACACTGTACCAGGGACCTACTACACTGTACCAGGGACCTACTACACTGTACCAGTGACCTACTACACTGTACCAGGGACCTACTACACTGTACCAGGGACCTACTACACTGTACCATGGACCTACTATACTGTACCGGGGACCAACTACATTGTACCGAGGACCTACTACACTGACTGTACCAGGGCCCTACTACATTGTACCAGGGACCTACTACACCACTGTACCAGTGACCTTGTACACTGTACCATGGACCTACTACACTGTACCATGGACCTACTATACTGTACCGAGGACCTACTACACTGTACCAGTGACCTACTACACTGACTGTACCAGGGCCCTACTACATTGTACCAGGGACCTACTACACTGTACCAGGGACCTACTACACTGTACCAGGGACCTACTACACTGTACCGGGGACCTACTACACTGACTGTACCAGGGCCCTACTACATTGTACCAGGGACCTACTACACTGTACCAGGGACCTACTACACTGTACCAGGGACCTACTACACTGTACCGGGACCTACTACACTGTACCAGGGCCCTACTACACTGTACCAGTGACCTACTACACTGTACCGGGGACCTACTACACTGTACCAGGGACCTACTACACTGTACCAGGGACCTACTACACTGTACCAGGGACCTACTACACCACTGTACCAGTGACCTTGTACACTGTACCAGGGACCTACTACACTGTACCAGGGACCTACTACACTGTACCAGGGACCTACTACACTGTACCGGGGACCTACTACACTGTACCAGGGCCCTACTACACTGTACCAGTGACCTACTACACTGTACCGGGACCTACTACACTGTACCAGGGACCTACTACACTGTACCAGGGACCTACTACACTGTACCAGGGACCTACTACACTGTACCAGGGCCCTACTACACTGTACCAGTGACCTACTACACTGTACCGGGGACCTACTACACTGTACCAGGGACCTACTACACTGTACCAGGGCCCTACTACACTGTACCAGTGACCTACTACACTGTACCAGGGACCTACTACACTGTACCAGGGACCTACTACACTGTACCAGGGCCCTACTACACTGTACCAGTGACCTACTACACTGTACCGGGGACCTACTACACTGTACCAGGGACCTACTACACTGTACCAGGGCCCTACTACACTGTACCAGTGACCTACTACACTGTACCAGTGACCTACTACACTGTACCAGTGACCTTCTGCACTGTACCAGGGACCTACTACACTGTACCAGTGACCTACTACACTGTACCAGTGACCTTCTGCACTGTACCAGGGACCTACTACACTATACCGGGGACATACTACACTGTACCAGTGACCTACTACACTGTACTAGTGACCTTCTACACTGTACCAGTGACCTTCTACACTGTACCGGGGACCTACTACACTGACTGTACCAGGGACCTACTACACTGTACCAGGGACCTACTACACTGTACCAGTGACCTACTACACTGTACCAGTGACCTACTACACTGTACCAGTGACCTACTACACTGTACCAGTGACCTACACTGTACCAGGGACCTACTACACTGTACCAGGGACCTACTACACTGTACCAGTGACCTACTACACTGCACCAGTGACCTACACTGTACCAGGGACCTACTACACTGTACCAGGGACCTACTACACTGTACCAGGGACCTACTACACTGTATCAGGGACCTACTACACTGTACCAGGGACATACTACACTGTACCAGTGACCTACTACACTGTACCAGTGACCTACACTGTACCAGGGACCTACTACACTGTACCAGTGACCTACACTGTACCAGGGACCTACTACACTGTACCAGGGACCTACTACACTGTACCAGGGACCTACTACACTGTACCAGGGACCTACTACACTGTACCAGGGACCTACTACACTGTACCAGGGACCTACTACACTGTACCAGGAACCAACTACACTGTACCAGTGACTTACTACACTGTACAAGGGACCTACTTCTCTGTACCAGGGACCTACTACACTGTACCAGGGAGCTACTACACTGTTTTTTTTATTTTTTTTTATTTTTTTATTGTTTTCTACCACAGACGTGGCCACACATTTACAATGCTAACCAGCATATATACATTTTCTTCTGTCCTCCGTGGACAGGGTTAGAGATGTGTTAAACATATATTTCAAGGGTTTATTGAACAATCAACCACTGAAGGTGAGTCGGTGCTTTAAAAATGCTAAGCTAACCTATATACGTAAATACATAGATACATAGATTTATGTATGCCTTACATAAAGTGTTCGATGTGTCATCTACACAGTGTCATTAATGTACATTTACAAAGGTGAAATGTAATTCTGATCAGCTTCCATATATACTTTATACCCATACATACACATACACACACATATACATATATACACACATGCATTCACAGACATTTATCTCATTTACTCTGACAGGGTGAGATAGCTGATAAAGAAACTAGTGTGTAATTAAGCACTTAATAACTGAAGGTGATTAAGGTGCTTTTACAAGCTCAGGTTATATAGTTACATCACATACATTGTATAATTAATCTATTACATGGTCAATCTTGGATACAAGTCCAATATATCATCAAGTGTTCCAGTACTCATATAGTAATTACAAAGTTCAGCATACCTTAGCCCAGGAGGGCGAAAGTCAGCCAGTATGGGACATTCTACAATATAATGTTCAAGAGAGTGCATGTTTTCTCTTTCACAAAGTTGACACATAGTGTACTCGACATTTGGGTTTTGAGAAAGCTGCCAGATACGTCTATATCCCAGGCGTATTCTGGCCACTATAACATCACATTGCCGGGTTCTTGTTCTATTAGTCCCATATGTGAATGTTTCCTCACGATATCTATCATAATATTTAATGCTACAACTTTCAGGTCTTTGTGAATTTGTTAGGTCGGTGAGATCTTCATTAGATATTTGTTTAAGTATTTTCTTTGTCACTGCTAATGAAATACCCATATCAATTTCTACCACTGGTTTTCTACAGGCTGTCTTTGCAAGCATATCAACAGTGTCATGCCTTGAGATGCCAACATGTGATGGTATCCATAGGAATTTAATTTCAAATCTGTTTTCTTTAGCAGCTAAGACATTCATTCGAATATCACTGACTATTTTCTGGGTGTCACTAATATGTGCGTTCAGTGCCAGGAGTGCACTCTGCGAGTCACAGTATATAAGTCCACTGCCTTTGTCTTTTAAAAATTCAGTGGCAAGGTATATGCCTGCAAGTTCGGTTTGAGTTGTACTTGCCCAGTCATTGACGCGCTTCATTGTTGTATGTACGAGAGAAGATTGTTCAAATACATTACATGCACATCCGGTACATCGTCCACCCTCTTCTACAGAGCCGTCGGTATAGCACTGATACACATCGTTACCCATACTCTGAGTACTCTCAGTGATGCCTTTCAGTGTTAACTGTTTTAATAATGTAGAGTGCACACTATCTTTCTTGGGCGCAAGGGACTTACTACACTGTAAAAGGGACCTACTACACTGTACCAGGGACCTACTACACTGTACCGGGGACCTACTACACTGTACCAGGGACCTACTACACTGTAAAAGGGACCTACTACACTGCACCAGTGACCTACTACACTGTACCAGGGACCTACTACACTGTACCAGGGACCTACTACACTGTACCAGGGACCTACTACACTGTACCAGGGACCTACTACCCTGTACCAGGGACCTACTACACTGTACCGGTGACCTACTACACTGTACCAGTGACCTACTACACTGTACCAGGGACCTACTACACTGTACCAGGGACCTACTACACTGTACCAGGGACCTACTACACTGTACCAGGGACCTACTATACTGTACCAGTGACCTACTACATTGTACCAGGGACCTACTACACTGTACCAGTGACCTACTACACTGTACCGGGGACTGTCGGAAAACCGACACACTCATACACAAATAGTATAGTCTTCCCTTAACAGTATCCTCTTAAAATTAGAGAATGGGAGACTCCGTGACGTCATCGACGTCGCCGCAGTATTTACATTATTAAACCACTGTTCATACAACAGTTTAATGTCTAAATTGAATAAAAAAGTGTTCAATAAGACTGAATATAATTATTAACACCAAAATATAGCTTGATTCCCTTGTTAACGTAAATTTAACTTAGAAGTGGAAAAAATATTGGAACAACTAGGGAGGCAGAGCGTCTCTTACAGACGCCACGCTCACACGAAAACAATAACAAAGCAGCCTTACGCTGCACATGGCTCCAGAGTTGGTTTAACACCTAGACACCCAATTAACGTGTCAACAACCAACAACACAGCCTATCAACATCACAGCAACGAATGTATCCGGCTTACCAAGTATTTGTTTATTATTCTAGTGCACTGCTTAATATCCAAGGGTATAAGTCGGTTATGATATATGAACAACACCAACACCATGTACGTGTACCCCATTTTACAGCCCTCACATACCATGTTATACCTGTATTGATATGTTTAGGGAAATGTACTAACTCCTTGCATCCCAAACAGGTAAATTGTGACTTGGAACAGCAAGTAGCTGAGCAGTAGAACTATGTACATGTACCTAGCTGTTGCCAGCCTTGAAGGCCTCCACAGCCGCCATTGGCACCATGAGGCACAGGGCCACACCCACATAGATGCTAACATGACACGGTCTTAGCAGGCCCTTACTACAGGCTCAGATAAGGCCATTCTAGTTATTGTAGTAGTAGTATTCATAACTAGTAATAATTGTTGAAATAATAGTAGATTAGACCACCATATGTGGTATGATAAAATAATATAATTAAACTTAGGTAAACAATTTGCAGTTTAAGAAGGAGCCATTACAAAGTGGTTTAAGCTACAAATTGTCCCTCCAATTTGTGTGAGAATAATTTCAGGCAGTTTTAACAAGTACATACAGTCCACTCAATTTCTTACCTACTAAGAAAAAAATAAGATAAACTTTAATTTACTGAAGTCAATTAAAAGAAGATATACTGCCTGGAGTTTTTACCACAGGGACCTACTACACTGTACCAGGGACCTACTACACTGTACCAGGGACCTACTACACTGTACCAGGGACCTACTACACTGTACCAGGGACCTACTACACTGTACCAGAGACCTACTACACTGTACCAGTGACCTACTACACTGTACCAGGGACCTACTACACTGTACCAGGGACCTACTACACTGTACCAGTGACCTACTACACTGTACCAGTGACCTACTACACTGTACCAGTGACCTACTACACTGTACCAGTGACCTACTACACTGTACCAGTGACCTACTACACTGTACCAGTGACCTACTACACTGTACCAGGGACCTACTACACTGTACCAGGGACCTTCTACACTGTACCAGGGACCTACTACACTGTACCAGGGACCTACTACACTGTACCAGGGACCTACTACACTGTACCAGGGACCTACTACACTGTACCAGGGACCTACTACACTGTACCAGGACCTACTACACTGTACCAGGGACCTACTACACTGTACCAGGGACCTACTACACTGTACCAGGGACCTACTACACTGTACCAGGGACCTACTACACTGTACCAGGGACCTACTACACTGTACCAGGGACCTACTACACTGTATCAGGGACCTACTACACTGTACCAGGGACCTACTACACTGTACCAGGGACCTACTACACTGTACCATGGACCTACTACACTGTACCAGGGACCTACTACACTGTACCAGGGACCTACTACACTGTACCAGTGACCTACTACACTGTACCAGGGACCTACTACACTGTACCAGGGACCTACTACACTGTACCAGGGACCTACTACACTGTACCAGGGACCTACTACACTGTACCAGGGACCTACTACACTGTACCAGGGACCTACTACACTGTACCAGGGACCTACTACACTGTACCAGTGACCTACTACACTGTACCAGTGACCTACTACACTGTACCAGGGACCTACTACACTGTACCAGGGACCTACTACACTGTACCAGTGACCTACTACACTGTACCAGTGACCTACTACACTGTACCAGTGACCTACTACACTGTACCAGGGACCTACTACACTGTACCAGGGACCTACTACACTGTACCAGGGACCTACTACACTGTACCAGGGACCTACTACACTGTACCAGGGACCTACTACACTGTACCAGTGACCTACTACACTGTACCAGGGACCTACACTGTACCAGGGACCTACTACACTGTACCAGTGACCTACTACACTGCACCAGTGACCTACACTGTACCAGTGACCTACTACACTGTACCAGGGACCTACTACACTGTACCAGGGACCTTCTACACTGTACCAGGGACCTACTACACTGTACCAGTGACCTACTACACTGTACCAGGGACCTACACTGTACCAGTGACCTACTACACTGTACCAGTGACCTACTACACTGCACCAGTGACCTACACTGTACCAGTGACCTACTACACTGCACCAGTGACCTACACTGTACCAGTGACCTACTACACTGTACCAGGGACCTACTACACTGTACCAGGGACCTACTACACTGACTGCTCATGGGGGGGGGGGGCTGCCTGATGAACGTTTGAATAACTAAAATTTTCTGTCACTTTCCGGAAATCAGTGAATATTGGTGTATATTATAGCCGACAGTGTAGCCGACAGTGTAGCCGACAGTGTAGCCGACAGTGTAGCAGACAGTGTAGCAGACAGTGTAGCAGACAGTGTAGCCGACAGTGTAGCAGACAGTGTAGCCGACAGTGTAGCCGACAGTGTAGCCGACAGTGTAGCCGACAGTGTAGCAGACAGTGTAGCCGACAGTGTAGCCGACAGTGTAGCAGACAGTGTAGCCGACAGTGTAGCAGACAGTGTAGCCGACAGTGTAGCAGACAGTGTAGCCGACAGTGTAGTAGACAGTGTAGCCGACAGTGTAGCAGACAGTGTAGCCGACAGTGTAGCCGACAGTGTACCAGACAGTGTAGCCGACAGTGTAGCAGACAGTGTAGCCGACAGTGTAGCAGACAGTGTAGCAGACAGTGTAGCCGACAGTGTAGCCGACAGTGTAGCCGACAGTGTAGCAGACAGTGTAGCCGACAGTGTAGCAGACAGTGTAGCAGACAGTGTAGCCGACAGTGTAGCAGACAGTGTAGCCGACAGTGTAGCCGACAGTGTAGCAGACAGTGTAGCCGACAGTGTAGCCGACAGTGTAGCAGACAGTGTAGCCGACAGTGTAGCAGACAGTGTAGCCGACAGTGTAGCAGACAGTGTAGCAGACAGTGTAGCAGACAGTGTAGCCGACAGTGTAGCAGACAGTGTAGCCGACAGTGTAGCAGACAGTGTAGCCGACAGTGTAGCAGACAGTGTAGCAGACAGTGTAGCCGACAGTGTAGCAGACAGTGTAGCAGACAGTGTAGCCGACAGTGTAGCCGACAGTGTAGCCGACAGTGTAGCAGACAGTGTAGCAGACAGTGTAGCCGACAGTGTAGCAGACAGTGTAGCCGACAGTGTAGCCGATAGTGTAGCAGACAGTGTAGCCGACAGTGTAGCCGACAGTGTAGCCGACAGTGTAGCAGACAGCGTAGCAGACAGTGTAGCAGACAGCGTAGCAGACAGTGTAGCAGACAGTGTAGCCGACAGTGTAGCCGACAGTGTAGCCGACAGTGTAGCAGACAGCGTAGCAGACAGTGTAGCAGACAGTGTAGCAGACAGTGTAGCCGACAGTGTAGCCGACAGTGTAGCAGACAGTGTAGCCGACAGTGTAGCAGACAGTGTAGCCGACAGTGTAGCAGACAGTGTAGCCGACAGTGTAGCCGACAGTGTAGCCGACAGTGTAGCAGACAGTGTAGCCGACAGTGTAGCCGACAGTGTAGCCGACAGTGTAGCCGACAGTGTAGCCGACAGTGTAGCAGACAGTGTAGCAGACAGTGTAGCCGACAGTGTAGCAGACAGTGTAGCCGACAGTGTAGCAGACAGTGTAGCCGACAGTGTAGCAGACAGTGTAGCCGACAGTGTAGCAGACAGTGTAGCAGACAGTGTAGCCGACAGTGTAGCAGACAGTGTAGCCGACAGTGTAGCCGACAGTGTAGCAGACAGTGTAGCCGACAGTGTAGCCGACAGTGTAGCCGACAGTGTAGCCGACAGTGTAGCCGACAGTGTAGCCGACAGTGTAGCCGACAGTGTAGCAGACAGTGTAGCCGACAGTGTAGCAGACAGTGTAGCCGACAGTGTAGCAGACAGTGTAGCCGACAGTGTAGCAGACAGTGTAGCCGACAGTGTAGCCGACAGTGTAGCCGACAGTGTAGCCGACAGTGTAGCCGACAGTGTAGCAGACAGTGTAGCCGACAGTGTAGCAGACAGTGTAGCCGACAGTGTAGCAGACAGTGTAGCCGACAGTGTAGCAGACAGTGTAGCCGACAGTGTAGCAGACAGTGTAGCAGACAGTGTAGCCGACAGTGTAGCCGACAGTGTAGCCGACAGTGTAGCAGACAGTGTAGCAGACAGTGTAGCAGACAGTGTAGCCGACAGTGTAGCAGACAGTGTAGCCGACAGTGTAGCAGACAGTGTAGCAGACAGTGTAGCAGACAGTGTAGCAGACAGTGTAGCCGACAGTGTAGCCGACAGTGTAGCAGACAGTGTAGCCGACACTGTCGCAGACAGTGTAGCAGACAGTGTAGCAGACAGTGTAGCCGACAGTGTAGCAGACAGTGTAGCAGACAGTGTAGCCGACAGTGTAGCCGACAGTGTAGCCGACAGTGTAGCAGACAGTGTAGCAGACAGTGTAGCAGACAGTGTAGCCGACAGTGTAGCAGACAGTGTAGCCGACAGTGTAGCCGACAGTGTAGTCGACAGTGTAGCAGACAATGTAGCAGACAGTGTAGCCGACAGTCGATGGCCAAAATTTATCATGAGGGGGGGGGGAGAGGAATGTTACCGTCGCTGCTTGTTAATACCGTCGTAAATCCTGGCCGCTTGAGTCCGTCCTATACCCCAAGACTAATACCTCTGCAAACGTGTGTGCGGCCGCAGATCTTGGACAGACAAGCAGAGATACAAACAGGCAAAGAAAGAAGCAGACAAGCAAACAGATATTCTGTCATATAGATATATAATGTTTACGTCTAAAAGTATTAAAACGGCTCATGATCCCACTCAGACATTGCTTTCGTGAACAGAAAGTGACAGTGTGAAATGTTTCCTTATCAGAGAACGGGTCAACTTGCGTGTTTTCTTTCACATAAATTCGAAAAAAAACAACATATAATTCAAAATTAATATGTATTTTTTTAAAGGTTATGAGAAAATGACGCAAAGGTTAATTATAAATTAATAAAAGATGGTAGTATCTGCAGTCCTCGGTGTTGGTGGTCAAGGTTATGGTGTCCTTGGTGGCGGTGGTCAACGTTATGTTGTACTCGGTGGTGGTGGTCAAGGTTATGGTGTCCTTGGTGGCGGTGGTCAACGTTATGTTGTACTCGGTGGCAGTGGTCAAGGTTATACTGTCCTCGGTGGCGGTGGTCAAGGTTATACTGCCCTCGGTGGCGGTGGTCAAGGTTATACTGTCCTCGGTGGCGGTGGTCAAGGTTATGTTGTCCTTGGTGGCGGTGGTCAAGGTTATACTGTCCTTGGTGGCGGTGGTCAAGGTTATACTGCCCTCGGTGGCGGTGGTCAAGGTTATGTTGTCCTTGGTGGCGGTGGTCAAGGTTATACTGTCCTTGGTGGCGGTGGTCAAGGTTATACTGCCCTCGGTGGCGGTGGTCAAGGTTATAGTGTCCTCGGTGGCGGTGGTCAAGGTTATGTTGTCCTTGGTGGCGGTGGTCAAGGTTATACTGTCATTGGTGGCGGTGGTCAAGGTTATACTGCCCTCGGTGGCGGTGGTCAAGGTTATACTGTCCTCGGTGGCGGTGGTCAAGGTTATGTTATCCTTGGTGGCGGTAGTCAAGGTTATACTGTCCTCGGTGGCGGTGGTCAAGGTTATGGTGTCCTCGGTGGCGGTGGTCAAGGTTATACTGTCCTCGGTGGCGGTGGTCAAGGTTTTGGTGTCCTCGGTGGCGGTGGTCAAGGTTATACTGTCCTCGGTGGCGGTGGTCAAGGTTATACTGTCCTCGGTGGCGGTGGTCAAGGTTATGTTGTCCTTGGTGGCGGTGGTCAAGGTTATACTGTCCTCGGTGGCGGTGGTCAAGGTTATACTGCCCTCGGTGGCGGTGGTCAAGGTTATACTGTCCTCGGTGGCGGTGGTCAAGGTTATACTGTCCTCGGTGGCGGTGGTCAAGGTTATGGTGTCCTTGGTGGTGGCGGTCAAGGTTATACTGTTCTCGGTGGCGGTGGTCAAGGTTATACTGTCCTTGGTGGCGGTGGTCAAGGTATACTGTCCTCGGTGGCGGTGGTCAAGGTTATACTGCCCTCGGTGGCGGTGGTCAAGGTTATACTGTCCTCGGTGGCGGTGGTCAAGGTTATACTGTCCTCGGTGGCGGTGGTCAAGGTTATACTGCCCTCGGTGGCGGTGGTCAAGGTTATGTTGTCCTTGGTGGCGGTGGTCAAGGTTATACTGTCCTTGGTGGCGGTGGTCAAGGTTATACTGTCCTCGGTGGCGGTGGTCAAGGTTATACTGTCCTCGGTGGCGGTGGTCAAGGTTATGTTGTCCTTGGTGGCGGTGGTCAAGGTTATGGTGTCCTTGGTGGCGGTGGTCAAGGTTATACTGTCCTTGGTGGCGGTGGTCAAGGTTATACTGTCCTCGGTGGCGGTGGTCAAGGTTATGTTGTCCTCGGTGGCGGTGGTCAAGGTTATACTGTCCTCGTTGGCGGTGGTCAAGGTTATGTTGTCCTTGGTGGCGGTGGTCAAGGTTATGGTGTCCTTGGTGGCGGTGGTCAAGGTTATACTGTCCTCGGTGGCGGTGGTCAAGGTTATACTGTCCTTGGTGGCGGTGGTCAAGGTTATGTTGTCCTGGTGGCGGTGGTCAAGGTTATACTTCTCGGTGGCGGTGGTCAAGGTTATACTGTCCTTGGTGGCGGTGGTCAAGGTTATGGTGTCCTTGGTGGCGGTGGTCAAGGTTATACTGTCCTTGGTGGCGGTGGTCAAGGTTATGTTGTCCTCGGTGGCGGTGGTCAAGGTTATACTGTCCTCGGTGGCGGTGGTCAAGGTTATGTTGTCCTTGGTGGCGGTGGTCAAGGTTATGGTGTCCTTGGTGGTGGTGGTCAAGTTTATACTGTTCTCGGTGGCGGTGGTCAAGGTTATACTGTCCTTGGTGGCGGTGGTCAAGGTTATACTGTCCTCGGTGGCGGTGGTCAAGGTTATGTTGTCCTTGGTGGCGGTGGTCAAGGTTATGGTGTCCTTGGTGGCGGTGGTCAAGGTTATGGTGTCCTTAGTGGCGGTGGTCAAGGTTATACTGTCCTTGGTGGCGGTGGTCAAGGTTATGGTGTCCTTGGTGGCGGTGGTCAAGGTTATACTGTCCTCGGTGGCGGTGGTCAAGGTTATACTGTCCTTGGTGGCGGTGGTCAAGGTTATACTGTCCTCGGTGGCGGTGGTCAAGGTTATGTTGTCCTTGGTGGCGGTGGTCAAGGTTATACTGTTTTCGGTGGCGGTGGTCAAGGTTATACTGTCCTTGGTGGCGGTGGTCAAGGTTATACTGTCCTCGGTGGCGGTGGTCAAGGTTATGTTGTCCTTGGTGGCGGTGGTCAAGGTTATGGTGTCCTTGGTGGCGGTGGTCAAGGTTATGGTGTCCTTGGTGGCGGTGGTCAAGGTTATACTGTCCTTGGTGGCGGTGGTCAAGGTTATGGTGTCCTTGGTGGCGGTGGTCAAGGTTATACTGTCCTCGGTGGCGGTGGTCAAGGTTATACTGTCCTCTGTGGCGGTGGTCAAGGTTATGTTGTCCTTGGTGGCGGTGGTCAAGGTTATGGTGTCCTTGGTGGCGGTGGTCAAGGTTATGTTGTCCTCGGTGGCGGTGGTCAAGGTTATACTGTCCTCGGTGGCGGTGGTCAAGGTTATACTGTCCTCGGTGGCGGTGGTCAAGGTTATGGTGTCCTTGGTGGCGGTGGTCAAGGTTATGGTGTCCTTGGTGGCGGTGGTCAAGGTTATGGTGTCCTTGGTGGCGGTGGTCAAGGTTATGTTGTCCTCGGTGGCGGTGGTCAAGGTTATGTTGTCCTTGGTGGCGGTGGTCAAGGTTATACTGTCCTCGGTGGCGGTGGTCAAGTTTATGTTGTCCTTGGTGGCGGTGGTCAAGGTTATGGTGTCCTTGGTGGCGGTGGTCAAGGTTATGTGTCCTTGGTGGCGGTGGTCAAGGTTATGTTGTCCTTGGTGGCGGTGGTCAAGGTTATACTGTCCTCGGTGGCGGTGGTCAAGGTTATACTGTCCTCGGTGGCGGTGGTCAAGGTTATGGTGTCCTTGGTGGCGGTGGTCAAGGTTATGGTGTCCTCGGTGGTGGTGGTCAAGGTTATACTGTCCTCGGTGGCGGTGGTCAAGGTTATGTGTCCTTGGTGGCGGTGGTCAAGGTTATGGTGTCCTCGGTGGTGGGGGTCAAGGTTATACTGTCCTCGGTGGCGGTGGTCAAGGTTATGGTGTCCTCGGTGGCGGTGGTCAAGGTTATGGTGTCCTCGGTGGCGGTGGTCAAGGTTATGGTGTCCTCGGTGGCGGTGGTCAAGGTTATGGTGTCCTTGGTGGCGGTGGTCAAGGTTATGCTGTCCTCGGTGGCAGTGGTCAAGTTATGTTGTCCTTGGTGGCGGTGGTCAAGGTTATGGTGTCCTCGGTGGCGGTGGTCAAGGTTATGGTGTCCTTGGTGGCGGTGGTCAAGGTTATGGTGTCCTTGGTGGCGGTGGTCAAGGTTATGTTCCTCGGTGGCGGTGGTCAAGGTTATGTTGTCCTTGGTGGCGGTGGTCAAGGTTATGGTGTCCTGGTGGCGGTGGTCAAGGTTATGTGTCCTCGGTGGCGGTGGTCAAGGTTATGATGTCCTCGGTGGCGGTGGTCAAGGTTATGTTGTCCTTGGTGGCGGTGGTCAAGGTTATGGTGTCCTTGGTGGCGGTGGTCAAGGTTATGTTGTCCTCGGTGGCGTGGTCAAGGTTAAGGTGTCCTCGGTGGCGGTGGTCAAGGTTATGTTGTCCTTGGTGGCGGTGGTCAAGGTTATGGTGTCCTTGGTGGCAGTGGTCAAGGTTATGTTGTCCTTGGTGGCGGTGGTCAAGGTTATACTGTCCTCGGTGGCGGTGGTGAAGGTTTATACTGTCCTCGGTGGCGGTGGTCAAGGTTATACAGTCCTCGGTGGCGGTGGTCAAGGTTATACAGTCCTCGGTGGCGGTGGTCAAGGTTATACTGTCCTTGGTGGCGGTGGTCAGCAAGGTTATACTGTCCTCGGTGGCGGTGGTCAACGTTATACTGTCCTCGGTGGCGGTGGTCAAGGTTATACAGTCCTCGGTGGCGGTGGTCAAGGTTATACAGTCCTCGGTGGCGGTGGTCAAGGTT
>WNGS01161248.1:19822-73056 GCA_020271785.1 Procambarus virginalis
CTCTCTCTCTCTCTCTCTCTCTCTCTCTCTCTCTCTCTCTCTCTCTTTCTTCTCTCTCTTTCCCACTCCCTCTCTCTCTCTCTTTCTTTCCCTTCTCACCTAATACAGTAAGCAGAATTTGGGATCAGGTTGAAGTCCCTGTCTCCAGCACATGAAGATGCCAGACTCATATGGACGGATGTCAGAAAGGGTCAATTTTAGTGTAATTTTTCCATCTTCTGCCTGAAAAAATATTAATAAGAATCAATGTAAAAACAGAAAATGTGTTTACAGTCTATGATTAGAAAGACTAATTACATAATTAATAATTATTATACATATTATTAACAAGAAGTAATATATTTAAACTAGATAAACAAAGGTCCAAAGAAATTCTGTATAAGAACATTCAATTTCGCAGAGTGGTAGGCAGTTGAAACAAGTAAGGTGAGAAGGCCAAAACCGTCAGCAGTTTCAAAGCATTATATGACAAAGAGTGCTGGGAAGACGGGATGCCACGGGCATAGCTCTCATCCTGTAACTATACTTAGGTAATTACACTTAGGTAATTACACTCGTTCACCACCAAACCTGCACACTCCTTCACCACAACAACCACAACCACCATCTCAACCACCATCACCACACCTGTACACACTTGTTCACCACCACCACACCAGCACACACTCGTTCACCACCACCACCACCACACCTGCACACCAAACAAAGCAACAAAATCACTAGTGGAAGGGGGGAGTAAAGAGCAAAGGGAAAGGGAACATGTTCTTGAAAATTGTATATACCAACATAGATGGAGTTAGATCAAAAACATTGGAGTTGCAAGATATAATTCACCTTAAGGTCCCAGATATTGTCGCATTATCAGAGATGAAACGTGAAGGAAATATTTTAAATGAAGTCATATTCCCAAAGGGCTCCTCAGTTTGGAGATGTGACAGGACAACTAGGAAGGGGGAAGGAGTGGCTGTGCTGGTGAAAGAACACCTGAAGGTAAGAGAGTTAATACTTAACACTTTAGCGCTTTAGCGAAGCGTAAAAAAACTTACCCTATGTGCTTTCGGCGTATCGGGCGCTTAAGCGGTAAGACCGAAAAGTGTATACTCTTTTTACTGTCCTGACACTATTTGTAGGCCTGCGTATTTAAATTTGGTATCACTGTGTTCGCAATAGAATTGTCTATAAGAACATACATATAAAATGCTGCCAAAGCAGAAGGAATATCAACACCAAATAACAAACTATTGACATCACTTGCCGAGAGCGCCAAACAGCAACAAAATGTTTCCACTCTCTTAATGATTGCGAAGACCACATTTATCCTACAACGTTGATTATGGTATCATTGGAACCGCAATAAAATTCTCTATACGGACATATGCATATGAATATAGAATCAATGTCGCAACCGACCCAGACGAGTGTGGGAAGTGGCGCAAGTGTTACCCGCGGCGGCATATCGGCTAAAAAGCATCGAAAAGTGTATATTCAATTCACTGTCCTGACATTATTTGTGGATTTACTTATTTAATTCTTGTACCAATGTGTTCGCAATAGAATGTTCTAGAAGAACATAAGTATAAACCGTCACATAAGGATGCGTTCGACATGCAACAAATATAAAAACTATGTCGATCATACTCGTCGTGTCAATAATACAATTGTCTCACCACGATGATTCACTGCCAGGCCGTTTTCTTTCATAAGCTCTTAGGTTATTAGAAAAGACGTAAATTTCATGGCGAAACCAACACTGTGACCAACAACACTGTGACCAACAATCTTGTGACCAACAACCCTGTGACCAACACACTGTGACCAACACTGTTACCAACAGCACTGTGACCAACATCTTGTGACCAACAACACTGTGACCAACAACACTGTGACCAACAATCTTGTGACCAACAACACTGTGACCAACACTGTGACCAACAACACTGTGACCAACACTGTGACCAACAACACTGTGACCAACGACACTGTGACCAACAACACTGTGACCAACAACACTGTGATCAACAATCCTGTGACCAACAACACTGTGACCAACAATCTTGTGACCAACAACACTGTGACCAACACACTGTGACCAACAATCTTGTGACCAACAACACTGTGACCAACAACACTGTGATCAACAATCTTGTGCCAACAACACTGTGACCAACAACACTGTGACCAACAATCCTGTGACCAACAACACTGTGACCAACAATCTTGTGACCAACAACATTGTGACCAACAACACTGTGACCAACAACACTGTGACCAACAATCTTGCGACCAACAACACTGTGACCAACAATCTTGTGACCAACAACACTGTGACCAACAATATTGTGACCAACAACACTGTGACCAACAACACTGTGACCAACAACACTGTGACCAACAATCCTGTGACCAACAACACTGTGACCAACAATCTTGTGACCAACAACACTGTGACCAACAACACTGTGACCAACAGCACTGTGACCAACAACCCTGTGACCAACAATCTTGTGACCAACAACATTGTGACCAACAATCCTGTGACCAAGAACTTTGTGACCAACATTCTTGTCACCAACAACACTGTGACCAACAACACTGTGACCAACAACACTGTGACCAACAATCTTGTGACCAACAACACTGTGACCAACAACACTGTGACCAACAACCCTGTGACCAACAACAATGTGACCAACATCTTGTGACCAACAACACTGTGACCAACAACACTGTGACCAACAATCTTGTGACCAACAACACTGTGACCAACAACACTGTGACCAACAACACTGTGACCAACAATCTTGTGACCAACAATCTTGTGACCAACAACACTGTGACTAACAACACTGTGACCAACAACACTGTGACCAACACTGTGACCAACAATCTTGTGACCAACAACACTGTGACCAACAACACTGTGACCAACAACACTGTGACCAACAACACTGTGACCAACACTGTGACCAACAATCTTGTGACCAACAACACTGTGACCAACAACACTGTGACCAACACTGTGACCAACAATCTTGTGACCAACAACACTGTGACCAACAACACTGTGACCAACAACACTGTGACCAACACTGTGACCAACAATCTTGTGACCAACAACACTGTGACCAACAACACTGTGACCAACAATCTTGTGACCAACAACACTGTGACCAACAACACTGTGACCAACAACACTGTGACCAACAATCTTGTGACCAACAATCTTGTGACCAACAACACTGTGACCAACAACACTGTGACCAACAACACTGTGACAACCACTGTGACCAACAACACTGTGACCAACAACACTGTGACCAACAACACTGTGACCAACAACACTGTGACAACAACAACACTGTGACCAACAATCTGTGACCAACAACACTGTGACCAACAACACTGTGACCAACAACACTGTGACCAACAATCTGTGACCAACAACACTGTGACCAACAACACTGTGACCAACAACTGTGTGACCAAAAAACTGTGACCAACAACACTGTGACCAACAACACTGTGACCAACAATCTTGTGACCAACAACACTGTGACCAACAACACTGTGACCAACAATCATGTGACCAACAACACTGTGACCAACAATCTGTGACCAACAACACTGTGACCAACAACACTGTGACCAACAACACTGTGACCAACAATCTGTGACCAACAACACTGTGACCAACAACATGTGACCAAAAATCTGTGACCAACAACACTGTGACCAACAATCTTGTGACAACAAAACACTGTGACCAACAACACTGTGACCAACAATCCTGTGACCAACACACTGTGACCAACAATCTGTGACCAACAACACTGTGACCAACAACACTGTGACCAAAACACTGTGACCAACAATCTTGTGACCAACAACACTGTGACCAACAATCCTGTGACCAACAACACTGTGACCAACAACACTGTGACCAACAACACTGTGACCAACAATCTTGTGACCAACAACACTGTGACCAACAACACTGTGACCAACAACACTGTGACCAACAACATGTGACCAACAATCTTGTGACCAACAACACTGTGACCAACAACACTGTGACCAACAATCTTGTGACCAACAACACTGTGACCAACAACACTGTGACCAACAACACTGTGACCAACAACACTGTGACCAACAATCCTGTGACCAACAACACTGTGACCAACAATCTTGTGACCAACAACACGATGACCAACAACACTGTGACCAACAACACTGTGACCAACACTGTGACCAACAATCTTGTGACCAACAACACTGTGACCAACAACACTGTGACCAACAACACTGTGACCAACACTGTGACCAACAATCTTGTGACCAACAACACTGTGACCAACAACACTGTGACCAACACTGTGACAAACAATCTTGTGACCAACAACACTGTGACCAACACTGTGACCAACAATCTTGTGACCAACAACACTGTGACCAACAACACTGTGACCAACAACCTGTGACCAACAACACTGTGACCAACAATCTTGTGACCAACAACACTGTGACCAACAACACTGTGACCAACAACCCTGTGACCAACAACACTGTGACCAACAACACTGTGACCAACAACACTGTGACCAAAAACACTGTGACCAACAATCCTGTGACCAACAACACTGTGACCAACAATCTTGTGACCAACAACACTGTGACCAACAACACTGTGACCAACAACACTGTGACCAACAATCTTGTGACCAACAACACTGTGACCAACAACACTGTGACCAACAACACTGTGACCAACAACACTGTGACCAACAATCTTGTGACCAACAACCCTGTGACCAACAACACTGTGACCAACAATCTTGTGACCAACAACACTGTGACCAACAAAACTGTGACCAACACTGTGACCAACAATCTTGTGACCAACAACACTGTGACCAACAACACTGTGACCAACACTGTGACAACAATCTTGTGACCAACAACACTGTGACCAACACTGTGACCAACAATCTTGTGACCAACAACACTGTGACCAACAACACTATGACCAACAACCCTGTGACCAACAACACTGTGACCAACAATCTTGTGACCAACAACACTGTGACCAACAACACTGTGACCAACAACCCTGTGACCAACAACACTGTGACCAACAACACTGTGACCAACAACACTGTGACCAAAAACACTGTGACCAACAATCCTGTGACCAACAACACTGTGACCAACAATCTTGTGACCAACAACACTGTGACCAACAACACTGTGACCAACAACACTGTGACCAACAATCTTGTGACCAACAACACTGTGACCAACAACACTGTGACCAACAACACTGTGACCAACAACACTGTGACCAACAATCTTGTGACCAACAACCCTGTGACCAACAACACTGTGACCAACAATCTTGTGACCAACAACACTGTGACCAACAACACTGTGACCAACAATCTTGTGACCAACAATCTTGTGGCCAACAACACTGTGACCAACAACACTGTGACCAACAACACTGTGACCAACAATCTTGTGTCCAACAACACTGTGACCAACAACACTGTGACCAACAATCTTGTGACCAACAATCTTGTGACCAACAACACTGTGACCAACAACACTGTGACCAACAACACTGTGACCAACAACACTGTGACCAACAATCTTGTGACCAACAACACTGTGACCAACAATCTTGTGACCAACAACACTGTGACCACCAACACTGTGACCAACAACACTGTGACCAACACTGTGGCCAACAATCTTGTGACCAACAACACTGTGACCAACAACACTGTGACCAACAATCTTGTGACCAACAACACTGTGACCAACAATCTTGTGACCAACAACACTGTGACCAACAACACTGTGACCAACAATCTTGTGACCAACAACACTGTGACCAACAACACTGTGACCAACAACACTGTGACCAACAACACTGTGACCAACAATCTTGTGACCAACAACACTGTGACCAACAACACTGTGACCAACAACACTGTGACCAACAATCTTGTGACCAACAACACTGTGACCAACAACACTGTGACCAACAACACTGTGACCAACAACACTGTGACCAACAGACTTGTGACCAACAACACTGTGACCAACAATCTTGTGACCAACACTGTGACCAACAACACTGTGACCAACAACACTGTGACCAACAACACTGTGACCAACAACACTGTGACCAACAACCCTGTGACCAACAACACTGTGACCAACAACACTGTGACCAACAACACTGTGACCAACAACACTGTGACCAACAACACTGCGACCAACAACACTGTGACCAACAACACTGTGACCAACAATCTTGTGACCAACAACACTGTGACCAACAACACTGTGACCAACAACACTGTGACCAACAACACTGTGACCAACAATCTTGTGACCAACAACACTGTGACCAACAACACTGTGACCAACAAAACTGTGATCAACAACACTGTGACCAACAACACTGTGACCAACAACACTGTGACCAACAACACTGTGACCAACAACACTGTGACCAACAACACTGTGACCAACAACCCTGTGACCAACAACACTGTGAAAAACAACCCTGTGACTAACAACACTGTGACCAACAACCCTGTGACCAACAACACTGTGACCAACAACACTGTGACCAACAACACTGTGACCAACAACACTGTGACCAACAACACTGTGACCGTCAGCCTTATGATCACAACCTGGTGTTCAATTAATTAAATCAGATAATTTTTATTAATTAAGGTAAATAAAACGCTAATCTTTAGAAACAAAGTATTTGTTACAGCATAACACAGTATGTATCCCGGGTTACAGCATAACACAGTATGTATCCCGGGTTACAGCATAACACAGTATGTATCCCGGGTTACAGCATAACACAGTATGTATCCCGGGTTACAGCATAACACAGCATGTATCCCGGGTTACAGCATAACACAGTATGTATCCCGGGTTACAGCATAACACAGCATGTATCCCGGGTTACAGCATAACACAGCATGTATCCCGGGTAACAGCATAACACAGCATGTATCCCGGGTTACAGCATAACACAGTATGTATCCCGGGTTACAGCATAACACAGCATGTATCCCGGGTTACAGCATAACACAGCATGTATCCCGGGTTACAGCATAACACAGTATGTATCCCGGGTTACAGCATAACACAGCATGTATCCCGGGTTACAGCATAACACAGCATGTATCCCGGGTTACAGCATAACACACCATGTATCCCGGGTTACAGCATAACACAGCTTGTATCCTGGGTTACAGCATAACACAGCATGTATCCTGGGTTACAGCATAACACAGCATGTATCCCGGGTTACAGCATAACACAGTATGTATCCCGGGTTACAGCATAACACAGTATGTATCCCGGGTTACAGCATAACACAGCATGTATCCCGGGTTACAGCATAACACAGCATGTATCCCGGGATACAGCATAACACAGCATGTATCCCGGGTTACAGCATAACACAGCATGTATCCCGGGTTACAGCATAACACAGTATGTATCCCGGGTTACAGCATAACACAGTATGTATCCCGGGTTACAGCATAACACAGTATGTATCCCGGGTTACAGCATAACACAGTATGTATCCCGGGTTACAGCATAACACAGTATGTATCCCGGGTTACAGCATAACACAGTATGTATCCCGGGTTACAGCATAACACAGTATGTATCCCGGGTTACAGCATAACACAGTATGTATCCCGGGTTACAGCATAACACAGTATGTATCCCGGGTTACAGCATAACACAGTATGTATCCCGGGTTACAGCATAACACAGTATGTATCCCGGGTTACAGCATAACACAGCATGTATCCCGGGTTACAGCATAACACAGTATGTATCCCGGGTTACAGCATAACACAGTATGTATCCCGGGTTACAGCATAACACAGTATGTATCCCGGGTTACAGCATAACACAGTATGTATCCCGGGTTACAGCATAACACAGTATGTATCCCGGGTTACAGCATAACACAGTATGTATCCCGGGTTACAGCATAACACAGTATGTATCCCGGGTTACAGCATAACACAGCATGTATCCCGGGTTACAGCATAACACAGTATGTATCCCGGGTTACAGCATAACACAGTATGTATCCCGGGTTACAGCATAACACAGTATGTATCCCGGGTTACAGCATAACACAGTATGTATCCCGGGTTACAGCATAACACAGTATGTATCCCGGGTTACAGCATAACACAGTATGTATCCCGGGTTACAGCATAACACAGTATGTATCCCGGGTTAGCATTCTTAGAAAACTAGTGAACCCTTGGCCCGAGCAGGAGTCCAGAGCTGCTCTTGTCCTTCATAGAGTTTAGCGTGATATTGGCCACCATTGTTCTTGAGTGGTGTGTTTACCTATTAGTTGAGTCGTGTATTTTCGTATTAGTTGAGAGATGTATGTTACTTATTAGTTGAGAGATGTATTTACCTATTAGTTATGTGATGTATTACCTATTAGTTGAGTCATGTATTTACTTATTACTCGAGTCATGTATCTATGTACAAGTTGTAACTTTGCTTCCTCTCCTTGATGATGTTACCTGAGACATTGTTAGTATTAAAGGTAACTGGTCAGTATATTGTAACATAACTGGTCAGTATATTGTAACAAAACTGGTCAGTTTATTGTTACATAACTGGTCAGTTTATTGTAACATAACTGGTCAGTATATTGTAACATAACTGGTCAGTTTATTGTTACATAACTGGTCAGTTTATTGTTACATAACTGGGCAGTTTATTGTAACATAACTGGTCAGTTTATTGTTACATAACTGGTCAGTTTATTGTTACATAACTGGTCAGTTTATTGTAACATAACTGGTCAGTATATTGTAACATAACTGGTCAGTTTATTGTAACATAACTGGTCAGTTTATTGTTACATAACTGGGCAGTTTATTGTAACATAACTGGTCAGTTCTCTTGCTTCTTGAGTTTTTTTATGCATGAAGAACCCTGTTGCATGTAAAGGGCTTCAGTATAAGTGTTTTGTTTTTGTACAACCACAGACCATCTTACCACAGACCATCTTACCACAGACCATCTTACCACAGACCATCTTACCACAGACCATCTTACCACAGTCCATCTTACCACAGTCCATCTTACCACAAACCATCTTACCACAGTCCATCTTACCACAGACCATCTTACCACAGACCATCTTACCACAGACCATCTTACCACAGACCATCTTACCACAGACCATCTTACCACAGACCATCTTACCACAGTCCATCTTACCACAGTCCATCTTACCACAGTCCATCTTACCACAGTCCATCTTAACACACAAATCACAGTCTCATTCGTAGGAAACTTTTCAACCAAGATCTTTTGATGAATATTGTTCTCAGAACTTTGCCTGATCTCAAAAATACATCTCTTGTGTTCTTTCAAGATTTTTCTCTAAGAAATTTCCTCATTGATCACTGTAGTTAATGTTTTGTTCGGTCTCTTGGGACATACTGTGTTCAGGTTCTCGACACATACGGTGTTCAGTCTCTCGACACATACTGTGTTCAGTCTCTCAACACATACTGTGCTCAGTCTCTCGGCACAAGTGAAATTTGTGATGGGAGCTGTTTAGAATTTTCCACCTGGGACCGCAAGCTCAAACATTCACCAGGGTTCAACTGGGAGCCCCAAGCTCAAACATTCACCAGGGTTCAACTGGGAGCCCCAAGCTCAAACATTCACCAGGGTTCAACTGGGAGCCCCAAGCTCAAACATTCACCAGGGTTCAACTGGGAGCCCCAAGCTCAAACATTCACCAGGGTTCAACTGGGAGCCCCAAGCTCAAACATTCACCAGGGTTCAACTGGGAGCCCCAAGCTCAAACATTCACCAGGGTTCAACTGGGAGCCCCAAGCTCAAACATTCACCAGGGTTCAACTGGGAGCCCCAAGCTCAAACATTCACCAGGGTTCAACTGGGAGCCCCAAGCTCAAACATTCACCAGGGTTCAACTGGGAGCCCCAAGCTCAAACATTCACCAGGGTTCAACTGGGAGCCCCAAGCTCAAACATTCACCAGGGTTCAACTGGGAGCCCCAAGCTCAAACATTCACCAGGGTTCAACTGGGAGCCCCAAGCTCAAACATTCACCAGGGTTCAACTGGGAGCCCCAAGCTCAAACATTCACCAGGGTTCAACTGGGAGCCCCAAGCTCAAACATTCACCAGGGTCCAACTGGGAGCCCCAAGCTCAAACATTCACCAGGGTCCAACTGGGAGCCCCAAGCTCAAACATTCACCAGGGTCCAACTTGGACCCTCATCCTCAAACATTCCAAACAGGCACCTCAAGCTCTAGTATTCAACAGGGTTCAGGTTCAGTACCAAGTTCAAACATTCACCATGGGTCCTGCCGGGAGCCCAACGGCTCTCAATCTCTCGCTTATGGGCGCAAAGAATAAGCCCATAGAGATGTGTGTAGTTTCTGTTGACTTGCACAGTTCAGCCCTTGTTGGCCGTTGCTATGAGGCGCTCCATCTTGCACAGTTCTATCTCCTGCAGCTGCTGGGCGTCAGCGCCCTTGGAGTCCTTGTGCGGCTTCCTTAGGTTCGGCGAGAGCTTCATGGCCACCAGATGACCCCTGCAACATAAGTTGAAGCATGTTGGTTATCTCTATCTCACACAATATAAATTTTGGCAATGTAAAAAACTGCAATGAGAAGGTGGATTTTTTGTTTAACCGCTGCACTGCACAGCTAGTTTCTGCAAAAACTTCATAGTGCAATTGTCAAGGACATATTTTTGTTGTTCATATAAATGTTTAGGTAAAGTTAATGTCAAAAGGTTTCCAAACACAGCCATTTTCATTTCAAAACACGGGGTGATGAAGACATTAAAACACATTAAAATATAGCCTAATTAAAAAAAAATAGCAACTCTCAGAGCCCCTTAAGGCGCTCAGTGCTTAAGAACTCATTTATACGTGATAATGTGTTATTTTGGTTTGGTTCCTTAGTAAGTGCGTCAGAGCGATGAATTCCCCAGAAGCCATTATCATGTTCATAGCAAACGGCACCATCCGTTTGCATGCTCTGCGTTTCATACGCCAGCAGATAGTATGTAAACAACAGAGAGCGTACAGGACGCCCGCCACGCTTGGACGCTGCTAGTCATGTATCATTATAAGTATTAAAGTCAGTAACCGAGCAATGATTTGATATCAACTCTACAACCAATACTTCCACAGCCAAACAGAACACCACACTGGCGACGAGGATGAACAGTGAACGCAGGTATTCGTCCAGCTCTAGACGCAAGGGGAAAAAAAAACATGCTGTTTCGCCCCGGAGGAGATACCGTGCTGTCTTTGAGCACCGTACCAATGCTGTGTACTACCAATGCTGTGTGCTGACCAATGCTGTGTGCTAACCAATGCTGTGTGCTGACTGAAGCTTAGTACTGACTGAAGCTTAGTTCTGACCAATGCTGTGTGCTAACCAATGCTGTGTGCTGACTGAAGCTTAGTACTGACTGAAGCTTAGTGCTGACAAGCTTTGTGCTGACTAAAGCTTAGTGCTGACAAGCTGTGTGCTGAGGAAGCTATGTGCTAACTGAAGCTGTGTCCTGAGGAAGCTGTGTGATATCACCGATGTGGGTAAGTCTAGGGTACAGTCCTTGCACCGCTGCTTTTCCTTATTCTCATATCAGATATAGACAAAAAATACAAGTCACAGCTTCGTATCATCCTTTGCAGATGACACAAAAANCTGTGACCAACAATCTTGTGACCAACAACACTGTGACCAACAACACTGTGACCAACAATCTTGTGACCAACAACACTGTGACCAACAACACTGTGACCAACAACACTGTGACCAACAATCTTGTGACCAACAACACTGTGACCAACAACACTGTGACCAACACACTGTGACCAACACTGTGACCAACAATCTTGTGACAACAACACTGTGACCAACAACACTGTGACCAACACTGTGACCAACAATCTTGTGACCAACAACACTGTGACCAACAACACTGTGACCAACACTGTGACCAACAATCTTGTGACCAACAACACTGTGACCAACACTGTGACCAACAATCTTGTGACCAACAACACTGTGACCAACAACACTGTGACCAACAACACTGTGACCAACAACACTGTGACCAACAATCTGTGACCACAACACTGTGACCAACAACACTGTGACCAACAACACTGTGACCAACAACACTGTGACCAACAACACTGTGACCAACAACACTGTGACCAACAATCCTGTGACCAACAACACTGTGACCAACAATCTTGTGACCAACAACACTGTGACCAAAACACTGTGACCAACAATCTTGTGACCAACAACACTGTGACCAACAACACTGTGACCAACAACCTGTGACCAACAACACTGTGACCAACAACCTGTGACCAACAACACTGTGACCAACAACACTGTGACCAACAATCCTGTGACCAACAATCTTGTGACCAAAACACTGTGACCAACAACACTGTGACCAACAATCTTGTGACCACAACACTGTGACCAACAACACTGTGACCAACAATCTTGTGACCAACAATCTGTGACCAACAACACTGTGACCAACAACACTGTGACCAACAACACTGTGACCAACAACACTGTGACCAACAATCTTGTGACCAACAACACTGTGACCAACAACACTGACCAACAACACTGTGACCAACACTGTGACCAACAATCTTGTGACCAACAACACTGTGACCAACAACACTGTGACCAACAACACTGTGACCAACAACCTGTGACCAACAACACTGTGACCAACAATCTTGTGACCAACAACACTGTGACCAACAACACTGTGACCAACAATCTGTGACCAACAACACTGTGACCAACAATCTTGTGACCAAAACACTGTGACCAACAACACTGTGACCAACAACACTGTGACCAACAATCTTGTGACCAACAACACTGTGACCAACAACACTGTGACCAACAATCTGTGACCAACAACACTGTGACCAACACTGTGACCAACAACACTGTGACCAACAACCTTGTGACCAACAACACTGTGACCAACAACACTGTGACCAACAACACTGTGACCAACACTGTGACCAACAACACTGTGACCAACACTGTGACCAACAACACTGTGACCAACAACACTGTGACCAACAACACTGTGACCAACAATCTGTGACCAACAACACTGACCAACAATCTTGTGACCAACAACACTGTGACCAACAACACTGTGACCAACAATCTTGTGACCAACAACACTGTGACCAACAACACTGTGACCAACAATCTTGTGACCAACAACACTGTGACCAACAACACTGTGACCAACAACACTGTGACCAACAACACTGTGACCAACAACACTGTGACCAACAATCTTGTGACCAACAACACTGTGACCAACAACACTGTGACCAACAACCTGTGACCAACACACTGTGACCAACAATCTTGTGACCAACACACTGTGACCAACAACACTGTGACCAACAACACTGTGACCAACAATCTTGTGACCAACAACACTGTGACCAACAATCCTGTGACCAACAACACTGTGACCAACAATCTTGTGACCAACAACACTGTGACCAACAACACTGTGACCAACAACACTGTGACCAACAATCTTGTGACCAACAACACTGTGACCAACAACACTGTGACCAACAACCCTGTGACCAACAACACTGTGACCAACAATCTTGTGACCAACAACACTGTGACCAACAACACTGTGACCAACAATCTTGTGACCAACAACACTGTGACCAACAACACTGTGACCAACAATCTTGTGACCAACAACACTGTGACCAACAACCTGTGACCAACAACACTGTGACCAACAACACTGTGACCAACACTGTGACCAACAACACTGTGACCAACACTGTGACCAACAATCTTGTGACCAACAACACTGTGACCAACAACACTGTGACCAACAACACTGTGACCAACAACACTGTGACCAACACTGTGACCAACAATCTTGTGACCAACAACACTGTGACCAACAACACTGTGACCAAAACACTGTGACCAACAATCTGTGACCAACAACACTGTGACCAACAACACTGTGACCAACAACCTGTGACCAACAATCTTGTGACCAAAACACTGTGACCAACAACACTGTGACCAACAATCTTGTGACCAACAACACTGTGACCAACAACACTGTGACCAACAATCTTGTGACCAACAATCTTGTGACCAACAACACTGTGACCAACAACACTGTGACCAACAACTCTGTGACCAACAACACTGTGACCAACAATCTTGTGACCAACAACTTGTGACCAACAACACTGTGACCAACAACCTGTGACCAACAACACTGTGACCAACAACACTGTGACCAACAACACTGTGACCAACACTGTGACCAACAATCTTGTGACCAACAACACTGTGACCAACAACACTGTGACCAACAATCTTGTGACCAACAACACTGTGACCAACAACACTGTGACCAACAACACTGTGACCAAACACTGTGACCAACAATCTTGTGACCAACAACACTGTGACCAACAACACTGTGACCAACAACACTGTGACCAACACTGTGACCAACAACACTGTGACCAACACTGTGACCAACAATCTTGTGACCAACAACACTGTGACCAACAACACTGTGACCAACAACACTGTGACCAACAACACTGTGACCAACACTGTGACCAACAATCTTGTGACCAACAACACTGTGACCAACAACACTGTGACCAACAATCTTGTGACCAACAACACTGTGACCAACAACACTGTGACCAACAACACTGTGACCAACAACACTGTGACCAACAATCTTGTGACCAACAACACTGTGACCAACAACACTGTGACCAACAATCCTGTGACCAACAACACTGTGACCAACAACACTGTGACCAACAACACTGTGACCAACAACCCTGTGACCAACAACACTGTGACCAACAACACTGTGACCAACACCACTGTGACCAACACTGTGACCAACAATCTTGTGACCAACAACACTGTGACCAACAACACTGTGACCAACACTGTGACCAACAACACTGTGACCAACACTGTGACCAACAACACTGTGACCAACAACACTGTGACCAACAACACTGTGACCAACACTGTGACCAACAATCTTGTGACCAACAACACTGTGACCAACAACACTGTGACCAACAACACTGTGACCAACACTGTGACCAACAACACTGTGACCAACACTGTGACCAACAGTCTGTGACCAACAACACTGTGACCAACAACACTGTGACCAACAACACTGTGACCAACAACACTGTGACCAACACTGTGACCAACAATCTTGTGACCAACAACACTGTGACCAACAACACTGTGACCAACAACACTGTGACCAACAACACTGTGACCAACAACACTGTGACCAACAATACTGTGACCAACAACACTGTGACCAACAACACTGTGACCAACAACACTGTGACCAACAACACTGTGACCAACAACACTGTGACCAACAACACTGTGACCAACAACCTGTGACCAACAACACTGTGACCAACAATCTGTGACCAACAATCTGTGACCAAAACACTGTGACCAACAACACTGTGACCAACAATCTTGTGACCAACAACACTGTGACCAACAACACTGTGACCAACAATCTTGTGACCAACAATCTTGTGACCAACAACACTGTGACCAACAACACTGTGACCAACACTGTGACCAACAACACTGTGACCAACACTGTGACCAACACTGTGACCAACAATCTTGTGACCAACAACACTGTGACCAACAACACTGTGACCAACAACACTGTGACCAACACTGTGACCAACAATCTTGTGACCAACAACACTGTGACCAAAACACTGTGACCAACAACACTGTGACCAACAATCCTGTGACCAACAACACTGTGACCAACAATCTGTGACCAACAACACTGTGACCAACAACACTGTGACCAACAATCTTGTGACCAACAACACTGTGACCAACAACACTGTGACCAACAACACTGTGACCAACAACACTGTGACCAACAATCCTGTGACCAACAATCTGTGACCAAACAAACTGTGACCAACAACACTGTGACCAACAATCTTGTGACCAACAACACTGTGACCAACAACACTGTGACCAACAATCTTGTGACCAACAACACTGTGACCAACAACACTGTGACCAACAACACTGTGACCAACAACACTGTGACCAACAATCTTGTGACCAACAACACTGTGACCAACAACACTGTGACCAACAATCTTGTGACCAACAATCTTGTGACCAACAACACTGTGACCAACAACACTGTGACCAACAATCTTGTGACCAACAACACTGTGACCAACAACACTGTGACCAACAACCCTGTGACCAACAACACTGTGACCAACAATCTTGTGACCAACAACACTGTGACCAACAACACTGTGACCAACAATCTTGTGACCAACAACACTGTGACCAACAACACTGTGACCAACACTGTGACCAACAATCTTGTGACCAACAACACTGTGACCAACAACACTGTGACCAACAACACTGTGACCAACACTGTGACCAACAATCTTGTGACCAACAACACTGTGACCAACAACACTGTGACCAACACTGTGACCAACAATCTTGTGACCAACAACACTGTGACCAACAACACTGTGACCAACAACCCTGTGACCAACAACACTGTGACCAACAACACTGTGACCAACAACACTGTGACCAAAAACACTGTGACCAACAATCCTGTGACCAACAACACTGTGACCAACAATCTTGTGACCAACAACACTGTGACCAACAACACTGTGACCAACAATCTTGTGACCAACAACACTGTGACCAACAACACTGTGACCAACAACACTGTGACCAACAATCCTGTGACCAACAACACTGTGACCAACAACACTGTGACCAACAACACTGTGACCAACAACCCTGTGACCAACAACCCTGTGACCAACAACACTGTGACCAACAATCCTGTGACCAACAATCTTGTGACCAAATACACTGTGACCAACAACACTGTGACCAACAATCTTGTGACCAACAACACTGTGACCAACAATCTTGTGACCAACAATCTTGTGACCAACAACACTGTGACCAACAACACTGTGACCAACAACTCTGTGACCAACAACACTGTGACCAACAATCTTGTGACCAACAACACTGTGACCAACAAAACTGTGACCAACAACACTGTGACCAACACTGTGACCAACAATCTTGTGACCAACAACACTGTGACCAACAACACTGTGACCAACAACACTGTGACAAACACTGTGACCAACAATCTTGTGACCAACAACACTGTGACCAACAACACTGTGACCAACAACACTGTGACCAACAACACTGTGACCAACAATTGTGACCAACAACACTGTGACCAACAATCTTGTGACCAACAACACTGTGACCAACAACCTGTGACCAACAACCTGTGACCAACAACACTGTGACCAACAATCTTGTGACCACAACACTGTGACAACAACACTGTGACCAACAACCCTGTGACCAACATCTTGTGACCAACAACACTGTGACCAACAACCTGTGACCAACAACACTGTGACCACATCTTGTGACCAACAACACTGTGACCAACACACTGTGACCAACAACACTGTGACCAACAATCCTTGTGACCAACAACACTGTGACCAACAACCTGTGACCAACAACACTGTGACCAACAAACTGTGACCAACAATCTGTGACCAACAACACTGTGACCACAACACTGTGACCAACAATCTTGTGACCAACACACTGTGACCAACACACTGTGACCAACAATCTTGTGACCAACAACACTGTGACCAACAACCCTGTGACCAACAACACTGTGACCAACAACACTGTGACCAACCCTGTGACCAACAACACTGTGACCAACACTGTGACCAACAATCTTGTGACCACACACTGTGACCAACACACTGTGACCAACAACACTGTGACCAACAACACTGTGACCAACACTGTGACCAACAATCTTGTGACCAACAACCTGTGACCACAACACTGTGACCAACAACACTGTGACCAACAAACCTGTGACCAACAACCCTTGACCAACAACACTGTGACCAACAATCCTGTGACCAACAAACTTGTGACCAAAACACTGTGACCAACACACTGTGACCAACAATCTTGTGACCAACAACACTGTGACCAACACACTGTGACCACAATCACTGTGACCAACAATCTTGTGACCAACCACTGTGACCACAACACTGTGACCAACAACACTGTGACCAACAACACTGTGACCAACAATCTTGTGACCAACAAACTGTGACCAACAACACTGTGACCAACAACCCTGTGACCAACAACACTGTGACCAACAACACTGTGACCAACAACACTGTGACCAACACTGTGACCAACAATCTTGTGACCAACCAACTGTGACCAAAACACTGTGACCAACAATCTTGTGACCAACAACACTGTGACCAACAACACTGTGACCAACACCTGTGACCAACACTGTGACCAACAATCTTGTGACCAACAACACTGTGACCAACAACACTGTGACCAACACACTGTGACCAACACTGTGACCAACAACACTGTGACCAACAACTGTGACCAACAATCTTGTGACCAACAACACTGTGACCAACACACTGTGACCAACACACTGTGACCAACAACACTGTGACCAACACTGTGACCAACAATCTTGTGACCAACAACACTGTGACCACAACACTGTGACCAACAATCTGTGACCAACAACACTGTGACCAACACACTGTGACCAACAACACTGTGACCAACAACACTGTGACCAACAATCTGTGACCAACAACACTGTGACCAACACACTGTGACCAACACCTGTGACCAACAACACTGTGACCAACAACACTGTGACCAACAACACTGTGACCAACAACACTGTGACCAACAACACTGTGACCAACAACACTGTGACCAACAACACTGTGACCAACCACTGTGACCAACACTGTGACCAACAATCTTGTGACCAACAACACTGTGACCAACAACACTGTGACCAACACTGTGACCAACAACACTGTGACCAACACTGTGACCAACAATCTTGTGACCAACAACACTGTGACCAACAACACTGTGACCAACACTGTGACCAACAATCTTGTGACCAACAACACTGTGACCAACAACACTGTGACCAACAACACTGTGACCAACACTGTGACCAACAACACTGTGACCAACACTGTGACCAACAATCTGTGACCAACAACACTGTGACCAACAACACTGTGACCAACAACACTGTGACCAACAACACTGTGACCAACACTGTGACCAACAATCTTGTGACCAACAACACTGTGACCAACAACACTGTGACCAACAACACTGTGACCAACAACACTGTGACCAACAACACTGTGACCAACAACACTGTGACCAACAACACTGTGACCAACAACACTGTGACCAACAACACTGTGACCAACAACACTGTGACCAACAACACTGTGACCAACAACCCTGTGACCAACAACCCTGTGACCAACAACACTGTGACCAACAATCTGTGACCAACAATCTTGTGACCAAAACACTGTGACCAACAACACTGTGACCAACAATCTTGTGACCAACACACTGTGACCAACAACACTGTGACCAACAATCTTGTGACCAACAACTTGTGACCAACAACACTGTGACCAACAACACTGTGACCAACACTGTGACCAACAACACTGTGACCAACACTGTGACCAACACTGTGACCAACAACACTGTGACCAACACACTGTGACCAACAACACTGTGACCAACAACACTGTGACCAACACTGTGACCAACATCTTGTGACCAACAACACTGTGACCAACAACACTGTGACCAACAACACTGTGACCAACAATCCTGTGACCAACAACACTGTGACCAACAATCTTGTGACCAACAACACTGTGACCAACAACACTGTGACCAACAATCTTGTGACCAACAACACTGTGACCAACAACACTGTGACCAACAACACTGTGACCAACAACACTGTGACCAACAACCTGTGACCAACAATCTTGTGACCAAAACACTGTGACCAACAACACTGTGACCAACAATCTTGTGACCAACAACACTGTGACCAACAACACTGTGACCAACAATCTTGTGACCAACAACACTGTGACCAACAACACTGTGACCAACAACACTGTGACCAACAACACTGTGACCAACAATCTTGTGACCAACAACACTGTGACCAACAACACTGTGACCAACAATCTTGTGACCAACAATCTTGTGACCAACAACACTGTGACCAACAACACTGTGACCAACAATCTTGTGACCAACAACACTGTGACCAACAACACTGTGACCAACAACACTGTGACCAACAACATGTGACCAACAATCTTGTGACCAACAACACTGTGACCAACAACACTGTGACCAACAATCTTGTGACCAACAACACTGTGACCAACAACACTGTGACCAACACTGTGACCAACAATCTTGTGACCAACAACACTGTGACCAACAACACTGTGACCAACAACACTGTGACCAACACTGTGACCAACAATCTTGTGACCAACAACACTGTGACCAACAACACTGTGACCAACACTGTGACCAACAATCTTGTGACCAACAACACTGTGACCAACACACTGTGACCAACAACACTGTGACCAACAACACTGTGACCAACAACACTGTGACCAACAACACTGTGACCAAAAACACTGTGACCAACAACCTGTGACCAACAACACTGTGACCAACAATCTTGTGACCAACAACACTGTGACCAACAACACTGTGACCAACAATCTTGTGACCAACAACACTGTGACCAACAACACTGTGACCAACAACACTGTGACCAACAATCCTGTGACCAACAACACTGTGACCAACAACACTGTGACCAACAACACTGTGACCAACAACCCTGTGACCAACAACCCTGTGACCAACAACACTGTGACCAACAATCCTGTGACCAACAATCTTGTGACCAAAACACTGTGACCAACAACACTGTGACCAACAATCTTGTGACCAACAACACTGTGACCAACAATCTTGTGACCAACAATCTTGTGACCAACAACACTGTGACCAACAACACTGTGACCAACAACACTGTGACCAACAACACTGTGACCAACAATCTTGTGACCAACAACACTGTGACCAACAACACTGTGACCAACAACACTGTGACCAACACTGTGACCAACAATCTTGTGACCAACAACACTGTGACCAACAACACTGTGACCAACAACACTGTGACAAACACTGTGACCAACAATCTTGTGACCAACAACACTGTGACCAACAACACTGTGACCAACAACACTGTGACCAACAACACTGTGACCAACAATCTTGTGACCAACAACACTGTGACCAACAACACTGTGACCAACAATCTGTGACCAACAACACTGTGACCAACAATCTTGTGACCAACAACACTGTGACCAACAACACTGTGACCAACAACCCTGTGACCAACAATCTTGTGACCAACAACACTGTGACCAACAATCCTGTGACCAACAACACTGTGACCAACATCTTGTGACCAACAACACTGTGACCAACAACACTGTGACCAACAACACTGTGACCAACAATCTTGTGACCAACAACACTGTGACCAACAACACTGTGACCAACAACACTGTGACCAACAACACTGTGACCAACAATCTTGTGACCAACAACACTGTGACCAACAACACTGTGACCAACAATCTTGTGACCAACAACACTGTGACCAACAACACTGTGACCAACAATCTTGTGACCAACAACACTGTGACCAACAACACTGTGACCAACAACACTGTGACCAACAACACTGTGACCAACACTGTGACCAACAATCTTGTGACCAACAACACTGTGACCAACAACACTGTGACCAACAACACTGTGACCAACACTGTGACCAACAATCTTGTGACCAACAACACTGTGACCAACAACACTGTGACCAACAACACTGTGACCAACAACCTGTGACCAACAACACTGTGACCAACAACACTGTGACCAACAACCTGTGACCAACAATCTTGTGACCAAAACACTGTGACCAACAACACTGTGACCAACAATCTTGTGACCAACAACACTGTGACCAACAACACTGTGACCAACAATCTGTGACCAACAATCTTGTGACCAACAACACTGTGACCAACAACACTGTGACCAACAACTCTGTGACCAACAACACTGTGACCAACAATCTTGTGACCAACAACTGTGACCAACAACACTGTGACCAACAACACTGTGACCAACAACACTGTGACCAACAACACTGTGACCAACAACACTGTGACCAACACTGTGACCAACAATCTTGTGACCAACAACACTGTGACCAACAACACTGTGACCAACAATCTTGTGACCAACAACACTGTGACCAACAACACTGTGACCAACACTGTGACCAACAATCTTGTGACCAACAACACTGTGACCAACAACACTGTGACCAACAACACTGTGACCAACACTGTGACCAACAACACTGTGACCAACACTGTGACCAACACACTGTGACCAACAACACTGTGACCAACAACACTGTGACCAACAACACTGTGACCAACACTGTGACCAACAATCTGTGACCAACAACACTGTGACCAACAACACTGTGACCAACAACACTGTGACCAACAACACTGTGACCAACAACACTGTGACCAACAACACTGTGACCAACAATCTTGTGACCAACAACACTGTGACCAACAACACTGTGACCAACAACCTGTGACCAACAACACTGTGACCAACAACACTGTGACCAACAACACTGTGACCAACAACACTGTGACCAACAACACTGTGACCAACAACACTGTGACCAACAACACTGTGACCAACAACACTGTGACCAACAATCCTGTGACCAACAATCTTGTGACCAACAACACTGTGACCAACAACACTGTGACCAACAATCTTGTGACCAACAACACTGTGACCAACACTGTGACCAACACTGTGACCAACAATCTTGTGACCAACAACACTGTGACCAACAACACTGTGACCAACAACACTGTGACCAACACTGTGACCAACAATCTTGTGACCAACAACACTGTGACCAACAACACTGTGACCAACACTGTGACCAACAACACTGTGACCAACACTGTGACCAACAATCTTGTGACCAACAACACTGTGACCAACAACACTGTGACCAACAACACTGTGACCAACAACACTGTGACCAACACTGTGACCAACAATCTTGTGACCAACAACACTGTGACCAACAACACTGTGACCAAAACACTGTGACCAACAATCTGTGACCAACAACACTGTGACCAACAACACTGTGACCAACAACACTGTGACCAACAATCTTGTGACCAACAACACTGTGACCAACAACACTGTGACCAACAATCCTGTGACCAACAACACTGTGACCAACAACACTGTGACCAACAACACTGTGACCAACAACACTGTGACCAACAACACTGTGACCAACAACACTGTGACCAACAACCCTGTGACCAACAACACTGTGACCAACAACCTGTGACCAACAATCTTGTGACCAAAACACTGTGACCAACAACACTGTGACCAACAATCTGTGACCAACAACACTGTGACCAACAACACTGTGACCAACAATCTTGTGACCAACAATCTTGTGACCAACAACACTGTGACCAACAACACTGTGACCAACACTGTGACCAACAACACTGTGACCAACACTGTGACCAACAACACTGTGACCAACAACACTGTGACCAACAACACTGTGACCAACACTGTGACCAACAATCTTGTGACCAACAACACTGTGACCAAAACACTGTGACCAACAACACTGTGACCAACAATCCTGTGACCAACAACACTGTGACCAACAATCTTGTGACCAACAACACTGTGACCAACAACACTGTGACCAACAATCTTGTGACCAACAACACTGTGACCAACAACACTGTGACCAACAACACTGTGACCAACAACACTGTGACCAACAATCCTGTGACCAACAATCTTGTGACCAAATACACTGTGACTAACAACACTGTGACCAACAATCTTGTGACCAACAACACTGTGACCAACAACACTGTGACCAACAATCTTGTGACCAACAACACTGAGACCAACAACACTGTGACCAACAACACTGTGACCAACAACACTGTGACCAACAATCTTGTGACCAACAACACTGTGACCAACAACACTGTGACCAACAATCTTGTGACCAACAATCTTGTGACCAACAACACTGTGACCAACAACACTGTGACCAACAATCTTGTGACCAACAACACTGTGACCAACAACACTGTGACCAACAACCCTGTGATCAACAACAATGTGACCAACAATCTTGTGACCAACAACACTGTGACCAACAACACTGTGACCAACAATCTTGTGACCAACAACACTGTGACCAACAACACTGTGACCAACAACACTGTGACCAACAATCTTGTGACCAACAACACTGTGACCAACAATCTGTGACCAACAACACTGTGACCAACAACACTGTGACCAACAATCTTGTGACCAACAACACTGTGACCAACAACACTGTGACCAACACTGTGACCAACAATCTGTGACCAACAACACTGTGACCAACAACACTGTGACCAACAACACTGTGACCAACAACACTGTGACCAAAAACACTGTGACCAACAATCCTGTGACCAACAACACTGTGACCAACAATCATGTGACCAACAACACTGTGACCAACAACACTGTGACCAACAATCTTGTGACCAACAACACTGTGACCAACAACACTGTGACAAACAACACTGTGACCAACAACACTGTGACCAACAACACTGTGACCAACAACACTGTGACCAACAACCTGTGACCAACAACACTGTGACCAACAACACTGTGACCAACAACCTGTGACCAACAATCTTGTGACCAAAACACTGTGACCAACAACACTGTGACCAACAATCTTGTGACCAACAACACTGTGACCAACAACACTGTGACCAACAATCTTGTGACCAACAATCTTGTGACCAACAACACTGTGACCAACAACACTGTGACCAACAACTCTGTGACCAACAACACTGTGACCAACAATCTTGTGACCAACAACACTGTGACCAACAAAACTGTGACCAACAACACTGTGACCAACACTGTGACCAACAATCTTGTGACCAACAACACTGTGACCAACAACACTGTGACAAACACTGTGACCAACAATCTGTGACCAACAACACTGTGACCAACAACACTGTGACCAACAACACTGTGACCAACAATCCTGTGACCAACAACACTGTGACCAACAATCTTGTGACCAACAACACTGTGACCAACAACACTGTGACCAACAACACTGTGACCAACAATCTTGTGACCAACAACACTGTGACCAACAATCTTGTGACCAACAACACTGTGACCAACAACACTGTGACCAACAACACTGTGTCCAACAACCATGTGACCATCAACACTGTGACCAACAATCTTGTGACCAACAACACTGTGACCAACAATCTTGTGACCAACAACACTGTGACCAACAACACTGTGACCAACAACACTGTGACCAACAACACTGTGACCAACAACACTGTGACCAACAACACTGTGACCAACAACACTGTGACCAACAATCTTGTGACCAACAACCTGTGACCAACACTGTGACCAACAACACTGTGACCAACAATCTTGTGACCAACAACACTGTGACCAACAACACTGTGACCAACACTGTGACCAACAACACTGTGACCAACAATCTTGTGACCAACAACACTGTGACCAACAACACTGTGACCAACAATCTTGTGACCAACAACACTGTGACCAACACTGTGACCAACAACACTGTGACCAACACTGTGACCAACAACACTGTGACCAACAACACTGTGACCAACAACACTGTGACCAACAACACTGTGACCAACAATCCTGTGACCAACAACACTGTGACCAACAATCTTGTGACCAACAACACTGTGACCAACAACACTGTGACCAACAACACTGTGACCAACAATCTTGTGACCAACAACACTGTGACCAACAACACTGTGACCAACAATCTTGTGACCAACAACACTGTGACCAACAATCTTGTGACCAACAACACTGTGACCAACAACACTGTGACCAACAACCTGTGACCAACAACACTGTGACCAACAATCTTGTGACCAACAACACTGTGACCAACAACACTGTGACCAACAACACTGTGACCAACAATCTTGTGACCAACAACACTGTGACCAACAATCTTGTGACCAACAACACTGTGACCAACAACACTGTGACCAACAACACTGTGACCAACAACACTGTGACCAACAACACTGTGACCAACAATCCTGTGACCAACAATCTTGTGACCAACACTGTGACCAACAACACTGTGACCAACAATCTTGTGACCAACAACACTGTGACCAACAACACTGTGACCAACAATCTTGTGACCAACAACACTGTGACCAACAACACTGTGACCAACAACACTGTGACCAACAACACTGTGACCAACAATCTTGTGACCAACAACACTGTGACCAACAACACTGTGACCAACAATCTTGTGACCAACAATCTTGTGACCAACAACACTGTGACCAACAACACTGTGACCAACAATCTTGTGACCAACAACACTGTGACCAACAACACTGTGACCAACAACACTGTGACCAACAACACTGTGACCAACAATCTTGTGACCAACAACACTGTGACCAACAACACTGTGACCAACAATTTTGTGACCAACAACACTGTGACCAACAACACTGTGACCAACACTGTGACCAACAATCTTGTGACCAACAACACTGTGACCAACAACACTGTGACCAACAACACTGTGACCAACACTGTGACCAACAATCTTGTGACCAACAACACTGTGACCAACAACACTGTGACCAACAACCTGTGACCAACAACACTGTGACCAACAACACTGTGACCAACAACACTGTGACCAACAACACTGTGACCAACAATCCTGTGACCAACAACACTGTGACCAACAATCTTGTGACCAACAACACTGTGACCAACAACACTGTGACCAACAATCTGTGACCAACAACACTGTGACCAACAACACTGTGACCAACAACACTGTGACCAACAATCCTGTGACCAACAACACTGTGACCAACAACACTGTGACCAACAACACTGTGACCAACAACACTGTGACCAACAACCCTGTGACCAACAACACTGTGACCAACAATCCTGTGACCAACAATCTTGTGACCAAACACTGTGACCAACAACACTGTGACCAACAATCTTGTGACCAACAACACTGTGACCAACAACACTGTGACCAACATCTGTGACCAACAATCTTGTGACCAACAACACTGTGACCAACAACACTGTGACCAACAACTCTGTGACCAACAACACTGTGACCAACAATCTTGTGACCAACAACACTGTGACCAACAAAACTGTGACCAACAACACTGTGACCAACACTGTGACCAACAATCTTGTGACCAACAACACTGTGACCAACAACACTGTGACAAACACTGTGACCAACAATCTTGTGACCAACAACACTGTGACCAACAACACTGTGACCAACAACACTGTGACCAACAATCCTGTGACCAACAACACTGTGACCAACAATCTTGTGACCAACAACACTGTGACCAACAACACTGTGACCAACAACACTGTGACCAACAATCTTGTGACCAACAACACTGTGACCAACAATCTGTGACCAACAACACTGTGACCAACAACACTGTGACCAACAACACTGTGACCAACAACACTGTGACCAACAATCTTGTGACCAACAACACTGTGACCAACAATCTTGTGACCAACAACACTGTGACCAACAACACTGTGACCAACAACACTGTGACCAACAACACTGTGACCAACAACACTGTGACCAACAACACTGTGACCAACAACACTGTGACCAACAACACTGTGACCAACAACACTGTGACCAACAACACTGTGACCAACAATCCTGTGACCAACAATCTTGTGACCAAATACACTGTGACCAACAACACTGTGACCAACAATCTTGTGACCAACAACACTGTGACCAACAACACTGTGACCAACAATCTTGTGACCAACAATCTTGTGACCAACAACACTGTGACCAACAACACTGTGACCAACAACTTGTGACCAACAACACTGTGACCAACAACTGTGACCAACAACACTGTGACCAACAAAACTGTGACCAACAACACTGTGACCAACACTGTGACCAACAATCTTGTGACCAACAACACTGTGACCAACAACACTGTGACAAACACTGTGACCAACAATCTTGTGACCAACAACACTGTGACCAACAACACTGTGACCAACAACACTGTGACAAACACTGTGACCAACAATCTGTGACCAACAACACTGTGACCAACAACACTGTGACCAACAACACTGTGACCAACAATCCTGTGACCAACAACACTGTGACCAACAATCTTGTGACCAACAACACTGTGACCAACAACACTGTGACCAACAACACTGTGACCAACAATCTTGTGACCAACAACACTGTGACCAACAATCTTGTGACCAACAACACTGTGACCAACAACACTGTGACCAACAACACTGTGACCAACAACCATGTGACCAACAACACTGTGACCAACAATCTTGTGACCAACAACACTGTGACCAACAATCTGTGACCAACAACACTGTGACCAACAACACTGTGACCAACAACACTGTGACCAACAACACTGTGACCAACAACACTGTGACCAACAACACTGTGACCAACAACACTGTGACCAACAACACTGTGACCAACAATCTTGTGACCAACAACACTGTGACCAACACTGTGACCAACAACACTGTGACCAACAATCTTGTGACCAACAACACTGTGACCAACAACACTGTGACCAACACTGTGACCAACAACACTGTGACCAACAATCTTGTGACCAACAACACTGTGACCAACAACACTGTGACCAACAATCTTGTGACCAACAACACTGTGACCAACACTGTGACCAACAACACTGTGACCAACACTGTGACCAACAACACTGTGACCAACAACACTGTGACCAACAACACTGTGACCAACAACACTGTGACCAACAATCCTGTGACCAACAACACTGTGACCAACAATCTTGTGACCAACAACACTGTGACCAACAACACTGTGACCAACAACACTGTGACCAACAATCTTGTGACCAACAACACTGTGACCAACAACACTGTGACCAACAATCTTGTGACCAACAACACTGTGACCAACAATCTTGTGACCAACAACACTGTGACCAACAACACTGTGACCAACAATCCTGTGACCAACAACACTGTGACCAACAATCTTGTGACCAACAACACTGTGACCAACAACACTGTGACCAACAACACTGTGACCAACAATCTTGTGACCAACAACACTGTGACCAACAATCTTGTGACCAACAACACTGTGACCAACAACACTGTGACCAACAACACTGTGACCAACAACACTGTGACCAACAATCCTGTGACCAACAATCTGTGACCAAAACACTGTGACCAACAACACTGTGACCAACAATCTTGTGACCAACAACACTGTGACCAACAACACTGTGACCAACAATCTTGTGACCAACAACACTGTGACCAACAACACTGTGACCAACAACACTGTGACCAACAACACTGTGACCAACAATCTTGTGACCAACAACACTGTGACCAACAACACTGTGACCAACAATCTTGTGACCAACAATCTTGTGACCAACAACACTGTGACCAACAACACTGTGACCAACAATCTTGTGACCAACAACACTGTGACCAACAACACTGTGACCAACAACCCTGTGACCAACAACACTGTGACCAACAATCTTGTGACCAACAACACTGTGACCAACAACACTGTGACCAACAATTTTGTGACCAACAACACTGTGACCAACAACACTGTGACCAACACTGTGACCAACAATCTTGTGACCAACAACACTGTGACCAACAACACTGTGACCAACAACACTGTGACCAACACTGTGACCAACAATCTTGTGACCAACAACACTGTGACCAACAACACTGTGACCAACACTGTGACCAACAATCTTGTGACCAACAACACTGTGACCAACAACACTGTGACCAACAACACTGTGACCAACAACACTGTGACCAACAACACTGTGACCAACAACACTGTGACCAAAACACTGTGACCAACAATCCTGTGACCAACAACACTGTGACCAACAATCTTGTGACCAACAACACTGTGACCAACAACACTGTGACCAACAATCTTGTGACCAACAACACTGTGACCAACAACACTGTGACAAACAACACTGTGACCAACAATCCTGTGACCAACAACACTGTGACCAACAACACTGTGACCAACAACACTGTGACCAACAACCTGTGACCAACAACACTGTGACCAACAACACTGTGACCAACAATCCTGTGACCAACAATCTTGTGACCAAAACACTGTGACCAACAACACTGTGACCAACAATCTTGTGACCAACAACACTGTGACCAACAACACTGTGACCAACAATCTTGTGACCAACAATCTGTGACCAACAACACTGTGACCAACAACACTGTGACCAACAACACTGTGACCAACAACACTGTGACCAACAATCTTGTGACCAACAACACTGTGACCAACAAAACTGTGACCAACAACACTGTGACCAACACTGTGACCAACAATCTTGTGACCAACAACACTGTGACCAACAACACTGTGACAAACACTGTGACCAACAATCTTGTGACCAACAACACTGTGACCAACAACACTGTGACCAACAACACTGTGACCAACAATCCTGTGACCAACAACACTGTGACCAACAATCTTGTGACCAACAACACTGTGACCAACAACACTGTGACCAACAACACTGTGACCAACAATCTTGTGACCAACAACACTGTGACCAACAATCTTGTGACCAACAACACTGTGACCAACAACACTGTGACCAACAACACTGTGACCAACAACCATGTGACCAACAACACTGTGACCAACAATCTGTGACCAACAACACTGTGACCAACAATCTTGTGACCAACAACACTGTGACCAACAACACTGTGACCAACAACCCTGTGACCAACAACACTGTGACCAACAACACTGTGACCAACAACACTGTGACCAACAACCCTGTGACCAACAACACTGTGACCAACAACACTGTGACCAACAATCTTGTGACCAACAACACTGTGACCAACACTGTGACCAACAACACTGTGACCAACAATCTTGTGACCAACAACACTGTGACCAACAACACTGTGACCAACACTGTGACCAACAACACTGTGACCAACAATCTTGTGACCAACAACACTGTGACCAACAACACTGTGACCAACAATCTTGTGACCAACAACCTGTGACCAACACTGTGACCAACAACACTGTGACCAACAATCTGTGACCAACAACACTGTGACCAACAACACTGTGACCAACACTGTGACCAACAACACTGTGACCAACAATCTTGTGACCAACAACACTGTGACCAACAACACTGTGACCAACAATCTTGTGACCAACAACACTGTGACCAACACTGTGACCAACAACACTGTGACCAACACTGTGACCAACAACACTGTGACCAACAACACTGTGACCAACAACACTGTGACCAACAACACTGTGACCAACAATCCTGTGACCAACAACACTGTGACCAACAATCTTGTGACCAACAACACTGTGACCAACAACACTGTGACCAACAATCTGTGACCAACAACACTGTGACCAACAACACTGTGACCAACAATCTTGTGACCAACAACACTGTGACCAACAACACTGTGACCAACAATCCTGTGACCAACAACACTGTGACCAACAATCTGTGACCAACAACACTGTGACCAACAACACTGTGACCAACAACACTGTGACCAAACACTGTGACCAACAACACTGTGACCAACAATCTTGTGACCAACAACACTGTGACCAACAACACTGTGACCAACAACACTGTGACCAACAACACTGTGACCAACAACACTGTGACCAACAATCTGTGACCAACAACACTGTGACCAACAATCTTGTGACCAACAACACTGTGACCAACAACACTGTGACCAACAACACTGTGACCAACAACCTGTGACCAACAATCTTGTGACCAACAACACTGTGACCAACAATCCTGTGACCAACAACACTGTGACCAACATTCTGTGACAACAACACTGTGACCAACAACACTGTGACCAACAACACTGTGACCAACAATCTTGTGACCAACAACACTGTGACCAACAACACTGTGACCAACAACCCTGTGACCAACAACACTGTGACCAACAATCTTGTGACCAACAACACTGTGACCAACAACACTGTGACCAACAATCTTGTGACCAACAACACTGTGACCAACAACACTGTGACCAACAACACTGTGACCAACAATCTTGTGACCAACAATCTTGTGACCAACAACACTGTGACCAACAACACTGTGACCAACAACACTGTGACCAACACTGTGACCAACAATCTTGTGACCAACAACACTGTGACCAACAACACTGTGACCAACAACACTGTGACCAACAACACTGTGACCAACACTGTGACCAACAATCTTGTGACCAACAACACTGTGACCAACAACACTGTGACCAAACACTGTGACCAACAATCTTGTGACCAACAACACTGTGACCAACAACACTGTGACCAACAACACTGTGACCAAACTGTGACCAACAATCTTGTGACCAACAACACTGTGACCAACAACACTGTGACCAACAATCTTGTGACCAACAACACTGTGACCAACAACACTGTGACCAACAACACTGTGACCAACAATCTTGTGACCAACAACACTGTGACCAACAACACTGTGACCAACAACACTGTGACCAACACTGTGACCAACAATCTTGTGACCAACAACACTGTGACCAACAACACTGTGACCAACAACACTGTGACCAACAACACTGTGACCAACAATCTTGTGACCAACAACACTGTGACCAACAACACTGTGACCAACAACACTGTGACCAACAATCTTGTGACCAACAACACTGTGACCAACAACACTGTGACAACAATCTTGTGACCAACAACACTGTGACCAACAACACTGTGACCAACAACACTGTGACCAACAATCTTGTGACCAACAACACTGTGACCAACAACACTGTGACCAACAATCTGTGACCAACAACACTGTGACCAACATCTTGTGACCAACAACACTGTGACCAACAACACTGTGACCAACAACACTGTGACCAACAATCTTGTGACCAACAACACTGTGACAACAACACTGTGACCAACAATCTTGTGACCAACAACACTGTGACCAACAATCTGTGACCAACAACACTGTGACCAACAACACTGTGACCAACAACCTGTGACCAACAACACTGTGACCAACAATCTGTGACCAACAACACTGTGACCAACAACACTGTGACCAACAACACTGTGACCAACAATCTTGTGACCAACAACACTGTGACCAACAATCCTGTGACCAACAACACTGTGACCAACAACACTGTGACCAACAACACTGTGACCAACAATCTTGTGACCAACAACACTGTGACCAACAACACTGTGACCAACAACACTGTGACCAACAACACTGTGACCAACAATCTTGTGACCAACAACACTGTGACCAACAACACTGTGACCAACAATCTTGTGACCAACAACACTGTGACCAACACACTGTGACCAACAACACTGTGACCAACAACACTGTGACCAACAACCTGTGACCAACAACACTGTGACCAACAATCTGTGACCAACAACACTGTGACCAACAACACTGTGACCACAACACTGTGACCAACACTGTGACCAACAATATTGTGACCAACAACACTGTGACCAAAAAACTGTGACCAACAAACTGTGACCAACACTGTGACCAACAACTTGTGACCAACAACACTGTGACCAACAANGGGAATAAGTGTACTTGCTACTGAGGCAGGCAATAATACCACTCTGCCTACAGCTCACAACTTAAGCTAATAGACAAGAAATCTAGAGTCAACACTAGAGGTCTCTTTGATCAGGGATCACAGAAAACCTTTATCACGCAACAATTAGTGGAAGCAGTTAAAATTAAAACCTGCCAAAAGTGTGAGACTGAACATTTCTGGGTTCTTGACTAATAGTGGACCTCGTGAATACCAAGTAGTCAGTATTAGTGAGACTTGGATCTTCTACTAGTCCAATACAAGCGGTAGTAGTTGATAAACTGCCTTCTGACCTGCAGGTCCAGGACTAGCTCGCACTGCGAGATATCTTAAACGAACCGCATGAGGCTAGCAGATTACAAAATAAATTCTGACTGCCTCACAGATGTTGGTATACTTATAGGCGCTGACCATTATTACAAATTTATAACTGGATGCACCAGACAACACGGAATGAATTTGTTGTCATCTGCTGGAGGCAAGTTGCTTACTGGACCGGTGCTTTTCCAACAAAGGCAGCGTCAACAACAAACAAGATAACAATGCAATAGTGGCGTGACTAGGCTTGGAACAGTCACCCCTACAGTTCAGAGAAATATCTGAAGATATTGAGTCTGATCCACCTGTACATCGTTTGTGGGATCTAGACACTTTAGGTATTGTCCCTGAACAACCAAGTCCTGATGATATGTGGACTTACCAGCATATCTGGATACAGTTGTCTATAAAGACAAACAATACTGGGTGAGATTGCCATGGAAGTTGAATCATCCACAACTTCCAGTTAATTATTTCATGGCAGCCTCTCAATTACAGTCACAATTAATGCGGCTGAAAAAACAGCCAGATAAATTAAATATGTACCATCAATTAATTCAGCAACAACTCAACAGTAAATTTATTGAAGTTGTTGATAATGATGACCGGAAAACAGGTCACTATTTACCCCATCACGCTGTGTTGAAAGATTCATTGACAACACCAATACGTATTGTTTTCAACTGTAGTGCCAAAGTGAAGGCAAGCAGCGTGTCTTTGAATGAATGTCTCCAAACGGGACCTAGCCTAACACAAAGGCTACATGATGTACTGTTACGATTCCGTACTGGTATTTTTGCTTATACTGCTGATATCAGTAAAGCTTTCCTTAGAGTAGGATTGCAAGAGGAGGATCGTAATTACACCAAATTTCTCTGGATTAAAGATCCCCAGGCTCCTGACAGTGAGGTCATAACCTATCGGTTTGCCTCGGTGCTTTTCGGAGCGACTTCCTCGCCGTTTCTACTGCAAGCCACATTAGATACACATTTGAAGAAGTCAAATAGCCCTTATAAGGCAGAGATCAGTGACAACTTGTATGTCGATAATTTCCAGGGAACAACTAATGATAAATCTAAATTGGTAGAAATTTACCATGAGGCTAACCGTGAGTTATTAGGAGCCAATATGCCACTACAATCATGGGCCTCAAACAATAAATCATTAAACCAGATAATCGAGAAAGAATTTCCAGGTTATCAGGTGCCTAATCAATTAAAAGTTCTGGGTGTGGAATGGAACACTGGTACTGACGAGATGAATATCAAGTCAGTACAAACCAATAATTCATCCCTTACCATGAGAAAATTACTCTCATATGTCAGTCAACCATTTGACCCCTTAGGCTTACTTAGTCCTATATTAATAAGGGGCAAACTCCTAATGCAGGAATGCTGGCAGAAACATATGGGATGGGATGATCCGTTGCCAATTGAGTTGCAAGAGAAATGGCAAATACTCGCAGCGGATTTCAATCAATTAGGTGTTTTGAAATTTCCTCGTAATGCTTCAGGACAAAACTTACCTACAAATTTGCACATTTTTTGCGATGCCTCTGGCAAAGCATATGGCGCTGCAGCCTACTTAGTCAATAGTGCACAATCAATTTTACTCACATCTAAAGCGAGAGTTGCTCCAATCAAGAAGAGATCTTTACCTCAAATGGAGTTAACTGCATTGCTAGTGGGAGTAAGATTGGCTCATTGCCTGACCAAGACACTCAATAATATTCACTTTGGTGAGATCGTAGTGTGGTCAGACAATGAGGCAGTCTTACAATGGGTAAGAAATAACAACAATAAAACTCCCTACGTTAGTAATCGCGTTAGGGAAATTCATGAATTATCTGCTGGATATAAATTCAGACATGTCCCCACTAAGGACAATCCTGCAGATTACTTATCAAGAGGTTTAACATTTAAACAGCTAAGTAAGTCTTCGATGTGGTTTAATGGACCTTCATGGCTTGTTAGTGGTCAGTGGCCCAAACAGAAACCACAAGTCATAGTGACCAGTATCACTACTCCCATGAAAGACCCAGAACCTCATCGAGTCTCAGCTATTAATCCTCACAATTATTCTAACTTGAGTAAGTTATTAAGAGTGACAGCACATGTGTTTGATTTTCTTGCCAAGATAGGAATCAAGCATAAGTTTCCCAATCCTATCATCTACTGGATCAAACGTGCACAACAAGAGACATATGGAAGTGAATATGAAAATCTTCCAGATAAATTAACCAAGTCTCTAGGTATCTGGTATGATACCAACACTCATAATATATTAAGGTGTGGAGGACGTTTGCTTCATGCAAAAATTGATTTGGACACAAAGAATCCAATCCTTCTACCACGTCACCACGTTATTACCAAACTTCTAGTTTTACATCACCATCAATATGGTACTTTGCATGGTGGAGTGTTAGACACACTCACCGACCTCAGACAGAAATATTGGCTTCCTCAAGGTCGTCAAACTGTCAAATCAATTATTAAGTCCTGTATAATCTGTCAACGCTACGATGCTCGAGTGTGTCCTTACCCAGGACCACCACCACTCCCTAAAGAGAGGGTAGTTCATCTTCGTCCGTTTGAGACTACTGGTGTCGATTACACAGGAGCCTTGCTTCTCACTGGCAATCCGGATAAGATACCAGTGAAAGCTTATATTTGCCTCTTCACATGTGCTACCACACGAGGCGTACATTTAGAAGTGACTTCTGACATGAGTGCTGAAGCCTTCATCCAAGCTTTTCGTAGATTTGCAGCTCGCAGATCCTGTCCCAAACTCATGATATCTGATAATGGCTCAAATTTTGTGGCAGGAGAAGCCTGCTTACGAGAGATTTGGAATCATCCAGAAGTGCAGTCTGTCATGCAGAGACGACAATGCCACTGGAAATTTATTGCTCCCAGAGCCCCCTGGCAAGGTGGGTTCTACGAACGAATGATAGGGACTGTCAAGAAGTGTTTAAGGAAGACCTTGCATCGACAGAAAATTAGTTACTCAGAACTCCAAACACTCGTCGTGGAAATTGAGGCGCGAGTCAACAATCGCCCATTAACTTATCTATCAGATGATTTCTCACAGAGAGAGCCTTGAGTCCCTCGCATTTAATACATGGAGGCCTGCTGAGCCCTCTGATACCTTTGGCAGAAGAGGACCCCGTCGATCCTTCCTATGTAACCAGGAGTGACTTAGTACAAAGTTACCAACATCTCTCTAGAGTAATTGAAAGGTGGAATGAGGTGTGGACTCGAGAGTACCTCACCGCTCTACGAGAGTACCACTATGGAGCTTCGAGCCCCTATAATAAAGTACAGCTTAAACCAGGAGACCTAGTATTAGTTGACAGTGATGGACCAAGGTCAGAATGGCCTATAGGCAAAATTGTTGCAATCCACCCAGATCACCAAGGTATCCTGAGAGTAGTACGAGTTTTGTGCAAAGGCACTACTACTCTAAAGAATTAGAGAAGTTGGTACCTCTCGAATTAGCAGAACGAGAGTGTTTATCAGAACCAGCTTCAACAGTTTCCGAGGATAACAATTCTGATCCACCGAGCACACGCCCCACTAGAGCAGCTGCTCAACAATGTAAAAGGAAACTACAAGCCTATTATAGCTCTGACTAAGAGCAAATAATTTTCATCCAATTTGAGTGATCATGATGATACTGTGTTGTGATGTCTAGTAACCAATCAGCTACAAGTCACAATGACCCAGACATTCACCTCACAGTAGAGTCTCAGTTACTTGAATTGTATGATTCAATCATTAAGTTGTGTAAACTATTAATTATGACATTAATTTTTCATGTCTTAAATTCTTGTATGTCCTTGACATTTACGGGACATCCGTTGTGTGTGTACTAACATACTAACATACTAACCTACTAACTTCGGGATAGGTACGTCAGTACTCAACATGGCACTGCGACCCGAGTTTTCTCCCCCCGGAGTTATGTTGGAAATTTCCAACACTTATCATCCATTATTATCTTATGATAAATTAATATTAACTTACATTTGCAGTAGCTCTTAACACCACTAACCATAGTGTTATTATAAATTAATCTGAGCATATTGCTGATAATATTACTCCTGATAATGTAAATCAAGAGTTATTAATTGAAATTATTCAGTAACAGTTTTTATTCTGTTACGTTTGAATGCTCTGGAGAAGTATAAATATTATCTCCATTTCTCGCTAGAGATTATTTATCGAGAATATTATAATTATTAATTCCCTATAATTTCAACCCAGTTCATATTATCGCATTTTCATCCATAATTACGCGGGAAAGAATAGTTTGTTTTAATAATTTCCGTGGTGAATGCGAGAGCGGGGAGAGGGAGACGCCATTACGCCTTTACTACATCAACAAGGCACACGCACGAGATAGCGTGGTGGAGCACGTGGCATAATTGAGAATTCTTGTCGATAAGAATTACGTCGACACTCAATTAATAAGTGGAATTTACTTGTCAGTGTTCTCTAGTGCCTCAATAGTGAACCCAGCGTCTACAATTACCATCCGGACCGCAATTGAGTGTGCACGGCAGTGAACACTGAGTCCAGCAGACGCTCCTCTCGGCAAACCTTAGTACTCGGTTACGCTCACAGGTTTCTTTCTTTTGGATGCATCTATTAATTAGAGCCTTAGTGAGTAGTTTGTCGTTAGGAAGAGAGATTAAATACAACCAAACGTTAGTAATATTTATTACTCAGTTCAGCTTCATGAATATATGAGCACAATTTTGTAGCCTAGTCAATTGCTACTTTATATTTCTTGTATTACAGCGTGTACTTGAGACGCCAGCAAGATTGTCATCCCTCGTGTTATTTACCTCGAGTCATTTATCTATGGGGATTCTGTGATCACGAGGACGAGTGATGAACTGGCGTTAGAAATCGTCTTACAGCTAAGACCCATTTTTTCTTATAAATTTATTCAATTTAATTATTGCTTCTATAATATGATCTTAAATGCATATAATTTGATTAACATATATTTGCATATTGTAGTTAGACCATGCATAATGAACTAGTGACGAACCACACTGGTTCCTAGATATATATGAATTTCTAGAAATAACCCCCCAATGTTGATATTTGAGGCTTTGACTTTAATTAATAATTACAGTCTTCATTATTTTCAAGTGAATATCCATTGAATGTTTTTCCATAGACACTGGTTCTCTGGTGTCATTCTAATGATCAATTTTATTTGTTTTCCCTCTTTTCTCAAAAGCGGGTGGTCCTTCGATTAATTTTAATATAATAATTAAACAATTTATTTTTCTGAGTTCAAGCCCCAGATACCCAACAGTGACCAACAACACTGTGACCAACAACACTGTGACCAACAATCTTGTGACCAACAACACTGTGACCAACAATCTTGTGACCAACAACACTGTGACCAACAACACTGTGACCAACAATCTTGTGACCAACAACACTGTGACCAACAATCTTGTGACCAACAACACTGTGACCAACAACACTGTGACCAACAATCTTGTGACCAACAACACTGTGACCAACACTGTGACCAACAACACTGTGACCAACAATCTTGTGACCAACAACACTGTGACCAACAACACTGTGACCAACAACACTGTGACCAACAATCTTGTGACCAACAACACTGTGACCAACAATCTTGTGACCAACAACACTGTGACCAACAACACTGTGACCAACAATCTTGTGACCAACAACACTGTGACCAACAACACTGTGACCAACAACACTGTGACCAACAATCTTGTGACCAACAACACTGTGACCAACAACCCTGTGACCAACAACACTGTGACCAACAATCTTGTGACCAACAACACTGTGACCAACAACCTTGTGACCAACAACACTGTGACCAACAACCCTGTGACCAACAATCTTGTGACCAACAACACTGTGACCAACAACACTGTGACCAACAATCTTGTGACCAACAATCTTGTGACCAACAACACTGTGACCAACAACCTTGTGACCAACAACCCTGTGACCAACAACCTTGTGACCAACAACACTGTGACCAACAACACTGTGACCAACAACACTGTGACCAACAACACTGTGACCAACAACCCTGTGACCAACAACACTGTGACCAACAACACTGTGACCAACAACCCTGTGACCAACAACACTGTGACCAACAACACTGTGACCAACAACACTGTGACCAACAACACTGTGACCAACAACACTGTGACCAACAACCTTGTGACCAACAACCCTGTGACCAACAACACTGTGACCAACAATCTTGTGACCAACAATCTTGTGACCAACAATCCTGTGACCAACAATCTTGTGACCAACAACACTGTGACCAACAACACTGTGACCAACAACACTGTGACCAACAATCCTGTGTGTGGCCAACAACCCTGTGACCAACAACCCTGTGACCAACAATCTTGTGACCAACAACACTGTGACCAACACTGTGACCAACAATCTTGTGACCAACAACACTGTGACCAACAATGTAACCAACAACACTGTGACCAACAACACTGTGACCAACACTGTGACCAACAATCTTGTGACCAACAACACTGTGACCAACACTGTGACCAACAACACTGTGACCAACAACACTGTGACCAACAACACTGTGATCAACAACACTGTGACCAACAACAAAGTGGCCAACAACACTCTGACCAACAATCTTGTGACCAACAATCTTGTGACCAACAACACTGTGACCAACAACACTGTGACTAACAATCCTGTGACCAACAATCTTGTGACCAACAGTCTTGTGACCAACAACACTGTGACCAACAACACTGTGATCAACAACACTGTGACCAACAACACTGTGACCAACAACACTGTGACCAACACTGTGACCAACAACACTGACCAACAACACTGTGACCAACACTGTGACCCACAACACTGTGACCAACAACACTGTGACCAACAACACTGTGACCAACAACCTTGTGACCAACAACACTGTGACCAACAACACTGTGACCAACAACCCTGTGACCAACAACACTGTGACCAACACTGTGAACAACACTGTGACCAACAACACTGTGACCAACAACACTGTGACCAACAACACTGTGACCAACAACACTGTGACCAACACTGTGACCAACACTGTGACCAACAACCCTGTGACCAACAACACTGTGACCAACACTGTGACCAACAACACTGTGACCAACACTGTGACCAACAACACTGTGACCAACACTGTGACCAACAACACTGTGACCAACACTGTGACCAACTGCACTGTGACCAACAACACTGTGACCAACACTGTGACCAACAACACTGTGACCAACAACACTGTGATCAACAACACTGTGACCAACACTGTGACCAACAACACTGTGACCAACACTGTGACCAACAACACTGTGACCAACAACACTGTGACCAACAACACTGTGACCAACAATCTTGTGACCAACAACACTGTGACCAACAACATTGTGACCAACAATCTTGTGACCAACAACCCTGTGACCAACAACACTGTGACCAACAACACTGTGACCAACAATCTTGTGACCAACAACACTGTGACCAACAACACTGTGACCAACAACACTGTGACCAACAATCTTGTGACCAACAACACTGTGACCAACAACACTGTGACCAACAACACTGTGACCAACAACACTGTGACCAACAACCTTGTGACCAACAACCCTGTGACCAACAACACTGTGACCAACAATCTTGTGACCAACAATCTTGTGACCAACAATCCTGTGACCAACAATCTTGTGACCAACAACACTGTGACCAACAACACTGTGACCAACAACACTGTGACCAACAATCCTGTGACCAACAATCTTGTGGCCAACAACCTTGTGACCAACAACCCTGTGACCAACAATCTTGTGACCAACAATCTTGTGACCAACAACACTGTGACCAGCACTGTGACCAACAATCTTGTGACCAACAACACTGTGACCAACAATGTAACCAACAACACTGTGACCAACACTGTGACCAACAATCTTGTGACCAACAACAACTGTGACCAACAACTGTGACCAACAACACTGTGACCAACAACACTGTGACCAACAACACTGTGATCAACAACACTGTGACCAACAACAAAGTGACCAACAACACTCTGACCAACAATCTTGTGACCAACAATCTTGTGACCAACAACACTGTGACCAACAACACTGTGACTAACAATCCTGTGACCAACAATCCTGTGACCAACAATCTTGTGACCAACAATCTTGTGACCAACAACACTGTGACCAACAACACTGTGACCAACAACACTGTGACCAACAACACTGTGACCAACAACACTGTGACCAACACTGTGACCAACAACACTGTGACCAACAACACTGTGACCCACAACACTGTGACCCACAACACTGTGACCAACAACACTGTGACCAACAACACTGTGACCAACAACCTTGTGACCAACAACACTGTGACCAACAACACTGTGACCAACAACACTGTGACCAACACTGTGAACAACACTGTGACCAACAACACTGTGACCAACAACACTGTGACCAACAACACTGTGACCAACAACACTGTGACCAACACTGTGACCAACACTGTGACCAACAACCCTGTGACCAACAACACTGTGACCAACACTGTGACCAACAACACTGTGACCAACACTGTGACCAACAACACTGTGACCAACACTGTGACCAACAACCTTGTGACCAACAACACTGTGACCAACACTGTGACCAACAACACTGACCAACAACACTGTGATCAACAACACTGTGACCAACACTGTGACCAACAACACTGTGACCAACAACACTGTGACCAACAACACTGTGACCAACACTGTGACCAACAACACTGTGAACATCACTGTGACCAACAACACTGTGATCAACAACACTGTAACCAACAACACTGTGACCAACAACACTGTGATCAACAACACTGTGACCAACAACACTGTGACCAACAACCCTGTGATCAACAACACTGTGACCAACACTGACCAACTACACTGTGACCAACAACACTGTGACCAACACTGTGACCAACAACACTGTGACCAACAACACTGTGACCAACAACACTGTGACCAACAACACTGTGATCAACAACACTGTGACCAACACTGTGACCAACAACACTGTGACCAACAACACTGTGACCAACAACCTTGTGACCAACAACACTGTGACCAATAACACTGTGACCAACAACCTTGTGACCAACACTGTGACCAACGACACTGTGACCAACAACACTGTGACCAACAACACTGTGACCAACACTGTGACCAACAACACTGTGACCAACACTGTGACCAACAACCCTGTGACCAACAACCCTGTGACCAACAACACTGTCACCAACAACACTGTGACCAACACTGTGACCAACAACACTGTGACCAACAACCTTGTGACCAACAACACTGTGACCAACAACACTGTGACCAACAACACTGTGACCAACAACATTGTGACCAACACTGTGACCAACAACACTGTGACCAATTACACTGTGACCAACAACACTGTGACCAACACTGTGACCAACAACACTGTGACCAACAACACTGTGACCAACAACACTGTGACCAACAACACTGTGACCAACAACCCTGTGACCAACACTGTGACCAACAACACTGTGATCAACAACACTGTGACCAACAACACTGTGACCAACACTGTGACCAACAACACTGTGACCAACAACACTGTGACCAACAACACTGTGACCAACAACACTGTGACCAACAATCTTGTGACCAACAACACTGTGACCAACAACATTGTGACCAACAATCTTGTGACCAACAACCCTGTGACCAACAACACTGTGACCAACAACACTGTGACCAACAACACTGTGACCAACAATCTTGTGACCAACAACACTGTGACCAACAACACTGTGACCAACAACACTGTGACCAACAATCTTGTGACCAACAACACTGTGACCAACAACACTGTGACCAACAACACTGTGACCAATGTCGGGGTTCTCACGGTTCGTGTTAGTGAAGGGTTAAAGCAACGGTAGACTAGATCTCCTCTCGACGTGGTTGCTCTGACAATAACCCTTACTCACCGTCGTTCTACGGGTCTTCCCTCGATCCTCTAGGCTCCACTGCGCACCCAGGAGAGTACCCCCAGTCGATTTCACAACTGGCCTTACGTTGTAAAATGAGTGGAGACACAGATTATTCCCTGAATCTGTGGCCTGCCCCGGCACAGAACTATCACACAGCCTTCAAGGTCGCCAACTGGTGTTTTTAGGTGTCCAGTAACACAGCAGTGGTGAGGTGTAATTGTGGTAAGAGCAATTTCAAATAGTATGGTCTCAGGCAAGTAATTATTTCTGTCACTCTGTCTTACTTCCTTACACAGTCACAAGATCAATGGAGGGGATGATATCAAACAGGAAAGAGTTTTGGTATTTTACTTAAAAAACAACGAGAAACAGGTATGCAATAAACGTATCAGGAACAAAGTATAACCGCTGCTCACTCCGCCACAAATAATGACAAATAATCCGGAACGCACCAAATGGTAACACACGGCAACTCCTCGCGTCACCTGTCAAAGTAAGCTGACTCCGGGCCCTTGCACCCGTGAGAAACAATAGTGCTTGTTTTCTAATTCTGTCACGATCCCTGTTTATTTAACTTTTCGCAAAACACTGTATTTAACATTCACATGACATACTTATGATTCCACTGGGATGCGATACACCACTTCACTGGCCTCACGATCAATATCCTATTCACACTGCTCTCACAGTGACTTTTCACCGTACCAAAAGATTACTCTATTCCTAATAATATTTACTGTGAATGCACTCGCTTGATCACTGAACTTATCTTTATATCTATATTTCCTCTTAAAGATATATCACTGGCAATCACTTCACGTATATGATATTATTCAAGACGCAGGCATATACATTGATAAATCTGGATCAAAACACAGGCATATATATATATATAAATCATGGAGATCAATACACAGGCATTTATATAAAATTTGGGCTCAATAGCCTAGTACCAATAACTGGCTTACTACTGATATATATGATAAAAATAATCACAGGAAATGAATAATAGTCACAGTAAATTCCTTAATGAATCCTGGTGCTTGCACACACCCACACATAGATATATATGTAAACTGATACTGTGAGTACTCTGGGTAGCCTCACCACACACTGTGCTCTCTGTGACTTTGACTCAGGTGAGACTTGCTCACGACATATAAAATATTCTGACAAATATCTATAGCTAACTAAAGGGGAAATGGGAGGGTAACTGTAAACACCTACTTCACCTATCCTAGGATGACAGTTGGGTTGTAGCTCCTGGTCCAGGCTCTCGCCTCGTACACCCTCCAGAAACACAAGCCAACGCCTTAGGATTTTCGCGTCTCGCCGCTTCCTGTACACTGCAGGTCCGTGCTTCCCCTACAGTACGTCGCCGGGTTGAAGTCGGTCTCCTGGCCGTCAACTTTCCTCCCAACTACGGCAGCCAGCCTACGTCTCGGCGGTCGTCGTACGTTTCCCAATTAGTCCTTGTCACTGTACTCCCAGAGGAACTGCCTCTCACCACTACGAAGTCACTGTGAAGTTATCAGCCGTCCCAGACGATACTGCTTAAGCTCCACATGCACAGCACCCGACTTCAGAGCACTTGAAGCTCACTACTCTATCAATTCCCTCGTCGTCTGGGTATGTCACTAGGTATTTGGGAAGACTTCTCGACGTGCTTGCATCCAACTGTTGACTCGTAGGGTTCCACGAAGGTGGGGTTACTGTCAAACTTGACAGGATCGTCGATCACACGTTCAACCTGGTTGACAAGGCGGTCAACCCGGTTCACTCACGGCGGAATGGCCCAGCCACTAAACTGTCTCCTATTCTGGTGAACCGTCAAGGACGTTGCACGCGTCAGTGCCCGGCCCACTTCTTGCAACGCACCTGTCCCTGAGCACTTGTTGCTCAATATTCTGTCAATTCCTTATCTGAGTCACATCTGGGTTGCAGGAAAACCTCACAGAGTGCGCGCTAACAACAGGAGACGCTTACATCCACCGGAGCTCGGTAATCCGTCACTCAGACAGGATGACCGGTCGCACGTCCTGCCTCTCGGACGCGTCGTGTGAGACTGATGGCGCGAAAGCGCCTCTATGGCTGGACTCCCCCTGCCTATGTGACGTCACATTTCCAAAGTAGGTTTTCATTGGCTCCCAGTGCCACGTCGCTGACGGTGACCAATCTGGCGACACTGACGTCACATAGTTTTGGCGGGAGAACAGACTCGCCAGCGCCATTTTGGCTTCCTAAAGGGCCTATCCCACAGGCCAAAATATTCTTCTTTCACAAATTTCTCGGCTCATCGAGAATACTGTTCTCTCCCACATATGTTCACCTGATGCCCGCAACGTAGAGAACGCTCGGGAATAGTGGACATGACTCTTACAGCAGGCGTGGGAGAATTAGAAGGTGGGGGAACACCGTCACATACCCCTCCCCTTAAAATAAGAGTCATGTCTGGTCAGTGTATGCGGGACTAAGCATCTGCGACTACTTGGTCCTTGCCACTGAAAATCTTGGCTTCCAGCCAGTATCGCAGCCGCCAATGTGTGACACTCCTCATGTGTCTGCAGACCGTCTTTAAGGTCATCCTGGGTGTCCACTGCTTACGTATTGCGGACCGAGGGCTCCACACCTCACGTCCGTTCACCAGCTGGAACTGTGAGAAGTTTAACGGTTCTGCCACTGCTTTGCGAATGGCCAACAAAACAGGGTCCGCTGTCTCTTCCCACTCGTCTTCCTGCTCTACGCAGAACATTCTCAGAGTTGTCTCCGAGGTGGAGTGGAGTCTTCCGACCGCCCCCTTCGACTGCGATCGGTAGGGCGACGACCGAATCTGCATCACTCCCCAACTCGTCATTGTTCGTCTGACACATTCAGACCGGAATATATTTCCACTGTCAGCCTGATTTTCCCTGGGCCTCCTCACCCAAGAGAAAAGATGTTGTAGTTGCCCAACCGCTTCTCTCGACGTTGAACGTCGCATCGTGGTCACCCCTAGGCGACCCGCAGAGTCAACAGCGTGCAACGGACTCAACACTGCCGCTCTGCACTTGGCTGGCAACGCTACTTGGTCTCTCGTACTTGGAGAGGCTTCTCCGACCTCTATCCTTACAGGTTTACACTGTCTTACTAATATGCCTTCTTGCCTGTTAAAGTGAGTAGCTTTCTCGGGACCAACACGTCCTCCTTTGGCCTTACAAATCAACTTGGGGAATTCTGCCTGCTGCACCTCCTCGAGACGAGTGCGGTCCACCCCAGGAGAACCGGTGAGGGTCACCTGTACCTCACCATCTGGGCTGCCTTCGCCCTCCACTCGCTCTCCGGGTTCCATGACGAGGTGATCATTTTCCAGGCCGTCGGACGTCTCCTCGTCGGCCTTATCAGATCCACGCCCTCCTCGTCCGTCGCACTGCATCGGAGTTACAGTACAGACAGGGAACGCCTCCATGGCGATTCCTTTCTCGTCCCCGCAGGCGTCGAACACTCCGCCTTTCTTCTCGAAGCGCTCCAAGCACTCCTCGTCCTTCACGGGGTTCGGGAGGACACGTCCTCCACATGCGTCATTTCCCAAGATGACCTGTGCCTCCGTCTTGGGCATCGTCGCACAGACCCCTACTACTAGGGTTTGGCATCCATAATCCGAACTCAGGGTTACCCGGTGTAGGGGCATCTGCACTGGGCCTCCCACAGTGTTCACGCTTGCCTCTCCTACACAGGTATTCTTGTGACCCTCAGGGAACAGGGTTCTGCTCACCAGGGTAAATTCCGCCCCAGTGTCTCTCAGCATCATTACCGTGATGGGGGTCTGCGTCCCCCACCCTTACAGTTCCCTCACGCACGAATGGGTTAGCCTCCTTCTTCCTATGTACAGGTCCATCCCGCACTTCTTCGGCTAACTGGTCCTCTACCCGTACAAAAGCAACGTAACCCCGCTGCTTAGGACGTCTACATTCGCGCGCTATGTGTCCCATTAACCCGCAATTGAAACAGCGGATCCTTCTTCTTCCTCGGACTTCTCTTGCGCCTTCCAAAGACTCATGCTCAGCTTTTCTGGCCGTAAAGATAACAAGATCTCTTGAGCTCTCCATCGGTGACTTCTTCGGCGGTTCCACAGCACTCTTCTGTCCTCTATTGTCTCCATTCGAGGGGTAGGACTTGGGATAACTCGGTCCTGTCCTCCAACCGTCCGACCTTCTATTACTTCTCCCATAGCTAGAGAATACGGGCGGTCGGTGCTGTCCCTCTCGACGTGGACGTAACGCTTCTTCTAGCATGTCTGCTCGATCGGCCGCGACTCTCAGGTTCTTGATGTCCGCCTCCTTTACTCTCACCCTAATCTCGGGAGAGAGCACGGACATGAACTTTTCCATGACCATCAGCCCCTTGATGTCTTCAGCCGATCTTGCTCCTTCTGACTCCAGCCATTTCAAGAATTTCCTTTCCATGTCCCTCGCCGTCTCCGCATACGATTTTCCTGGCGATCGGGTACATTCTCTGAACCTTTTTCTATAGCACTCCGGCGTCAGCTTGAACGAATGGAGCACAGCACGTTTTACTGCATCATAGTTGGTACATTCCTGGAGATCGAGCATATTGTAAGCTTCAAGAGCTTCACCAGTGAGCCTTCCTTGAACTAGCTCCGCCCACTCTGCCCTCGGCCACTTCTTCAATGTAGCGACCCTTTCGAAATGCTCGAAGAAACCCTCAGTCTCATTAGGCACGAAGACGGGCAAATCCCTCTCTCTCACTCGGCGGTCTTCCTGTTGTTGTGGTGGGGCAGGTGGAACTAGTCCAAGCTCAGCTCGCTTCAGCTCAATCTCCTTGTTTGCTTCAACCTCCTGCAGCTTCGTCCTAGCATCTATTTCGCGCTCCTTCAGCTGTTTTTCTCTTTCTGCTTCTTCTCGTTGCTGCTGTGCCTCTCGTTCTTCCCTGCGCAGCTGTGCTTCTCTTTCTTCTCTTTGCAGCTGTGCTTCTCTTTCTTCTCTGCGCAGCTGTGCTTCTCTTTCTTCTCTGCGCAGCTGTGCTTCTCGCTCTGCTTCCTCGCGCCTCAGCTGTGCTTCTCTTTCTGCTTCCTCACGCTTCAGCTGTGCTTCCAGCTGCAGCCTCATTATTTCCAGCTTGACACTGCGCCTGCTGCCACTGGATCCCCGGCTGCTGCCACCGATACTCAAGTTCTCTCCCACACTGGCAGGTGTCTGTGGCCGTTCCTCTCCGAAGGCTTCATCACGTGCCTTGAAATGTGCCATGATCTCGAGTCTTCTTTCTCCCACTTTGAAAGCTCTCAACTTGATCCCAAAGTGGTCAGCGATCATTTGCAGCTGTGCCCTAGTGCACTCCTCCAGTACTTGCTCGTCTCTCGTGTCGATAAAACTGGCTACTTTATCATCCTCCATCTTGTGACTCCGAGTGAAAACTTAGGCCTGATATCTAATACCACAATTACAACCTTGATCTTGCTCGTTATCCTGGCAAGGTCGCCAATGTCGGGGTTCTCACGGTTCGTGTTAGTGAAGGGTTAAAGCAACGGTAGACTAGATCTCCTCTCGACGTGGTTGCTCTGACAATAACCCTTACTCACCGTCGTTCTATGGGTCTTCCCTCGATCCTCTAGGCTCCACTGCGCGCCCAGGAGAGTACCCCCCAGTCGATTTCACAACCAGCCTTACGTTGTAAAATGAGTGGAGACACAGATTATTCCCTGAATCTGTGGCCCGCCCTGGCACAGAACTATCACACAGCCTCCAAGGTCGCCAACTGGTGTTTTTAGGTGTCCAGTAACACAGCAGTGGTGAGGTGTAATTGTGGTAGCAATTTCAAATAGTATGGTCTCAGGCAAGTAATTATTTCTGTCACTCTGTCTTACTTTCTTACACAGTCACAAGATCAATGGAGGGGATGATATCAAACACCAAAGAGTTTTGGTATTTTACTTAAAAAACAACGAGAAACAGGTATGCAATAAACGTATCAGGAACAAAGTATAACAGCTGCTCACTCCGCCGCAAATAATGACAAATAATCCGGGACGCACCAAATGGTAACACACGGCAACCCCTCGCGTCACCTGTCAAAGTCAGCTGACTCCGGGCCCTAGCACCCGTGAGAAAGAATAGTGCTTGTTTTCTAATTCTGTCACGAGCCCTTTTCGCAAAACACTGTATTTAACATTCACATGACATACTTATGATTCCACTGGGATGCGATACACCACTTCACTGGCCTCACGATCAATATCCTATTCACACTGCTCTCACAGTGACTTTTCACCGTACCAAAAGATTACTCTGTTCTTAATAATATTTACTGTGAATGCACTCGCTTGATCACTGAACTTATCTTTATATCTATATTTCCTCTTAAAGATATATCACTGGCAATCACTTCACGTATATGATATTATTCAAGACGCAGGCATATACATTGATAAATCTGGATCAAAACACAGGCATATATATATATAAATCATGGAGATCAATACACAGGCATTTATATAAAATTTGGGCTCAATAGCCTAGTACCAATAACTGGCTTACTACTGATATATATGATAAAAATAATCACAGGAAATGAATAATAGTCACAGTAAATTCCTTAATGAATCCTGGTGCTTGCACACACCCACACATAGATATATATGTAAACTGATACTGTGAGTACTCTGGGTAGCCTCACCACACACTGTGCTCTCTGTGACTTTGACTCAGGTGAGACTTGCTCACGACATATAAAATATTCTGACAAATATCTATAGCTAACTAAAGGGGAAATGGGAGGGTAACTGTAAACACCTACTTCACCTATCCTAGGATGACAGTTGGGTTGTAGCTCCTGGTCCAGGCTCTCGCCTCGTACACCCTCCAGAAACACAAGCCAACGCCTTAGGATTTTCGCGTCTCGCCGCTTCCTGTACACTGCAGGTCCGTGCTTCCCCTACAGTACGTCGCCGGGTTGAAGTCGGTCTCCTGGCCGTCAACTTTCCTCCCAACTACGGCAGCCAGCCTACGTCTCGGCGGTCGTCGTACGTTTCCCAATTAGTCCTTGTCACTGTACTCCCAGAGGAACTGCCTCTCACCACTACGAAGTCACTGTGAAGTTATCAGCCGTCCCAGACGATACTGCTTAAGCTCCACATGCACAGCACCCGACTTCAGAGCACTTGAAGCTCACTACTCTATCAATTCCCTCGTCGTCTGGGTATGTCACTAGGTATTTGGGAAGACTTCTCGACGTGCTTGCATCCAACTGTTGACTCGTAGGGTTCCACGAAGGTGGGGTTACTGTCAAACTTGACAGGATCGTCGATCACACGTTCAACCTGGTTGACAAGGCGGTCAACCCGGTTCACTCACGGCGGAATGGCCCAGCCACTAAACTGTCTCCTATTCTGCTGAACAGTCAAGGACGTTGCACGCGTCAGTGCCCGGCCCACTTCTTGCAACGCACCTGTCCCTGAGCACTTGTTGCTCAATATTCTGTCAATTCCTTATCTGAGTCACATCTGGGTTGCAGGAAAACCTCACAGAGTGCGCGCTAACAACAGGAGACGCTTACATCCACCGGAGCTCGGTAATCCGTCACTCAGACAGGATGACCGGTCGCACGTCCTGCCTCTCGGACGCGTCGTGTGAGACTGATGGCGCGAAAGCGCCTCTACGGCTGGACTCCCCCTGCCTATGTGACGTCACATTTCCAAAGTAGGTTTTCATTGGCTCCCAGTGCCACGTCGCTGACGGTGACCAATCTGGCGACACTGACGTCACATAGTTTTGGCGGGAGAACAGACTCGCCAGCGCCATTTTGGCTTCCTAAAGGGCCTATCCCACAGGCCAAAATATTCTTCTTTCACAAATTTCTCGGCTCATCGAGAATACTGTTCTCTCCCACATATGTTCACCTGATGCCCGCAACGTAGAGAACGCTCGGGAATAGTGGACATGACTCTTACAGCAGGCATGGGAGAATTAGAAGGGGGGGGGGACACCGTCACACCAACAACACTGTGACCAACAACCCTGTGACCAACAACACTGTGACTAACAACACTGTGACCAACAACCCTGTGACCAACAACACTGTGACCAACAACACTGTGACCAACAACCCTGTGACCAACAACACTGTGACCAACAACACTGTGACCAACAACCCTGTGACCAACAACACTGTGACCAACAACCCTGTGACCAACAACACTGTGATCAACAACACTGTGACCAACAACACTGTGACCAACAACACTGTGACCAACACTGTGACCAACAACACTGTGACCAACAACACTGTGACCAACAACACTGTAACCAACAACACTGTGACCAACAACACTGTGACCAACAATCTTGTGACCAACAACACTGTGACCAACAACACTGTGACCAACAATCTTGTGACCAACAACACTGTGACCAACAACACTGTGACCAACAACACTGTGACCAACAACCCTGTGACCAACAACACTGTGACCAACAACACTGTGACCAACAACCCTGTGACCAACAACACTGTGACCAACAACACTGTGACCAACAACCCTGTGACCAACAACACTGTGACCAACAACCCTGTGACC
>WNGS01161248.1:74056-92409 GCA_020271785.1 Procambarus virginalis
TTAGGAAGGATCGACGGGGTCCTCTTCTGCCAAAGGTATCAGAGGGCTCAGCAGGCCTCCATGTATTAAATGCGAGGGACTCAAAGGTTCTCTCTGTGAGAAATCATCTGATAGATAAGTTAATGGGCGATTGTTGACTCGCGCCTCAATTTCCACGACGAGTGTTGGAGTTCTGAGTAACTAATTTTCTGTCGATGCAAGGTCTTCCTTAAACACTTCTTGACAGTCCCTATCATTCGTTCGTAGAACCCACCTTGCCAGGGGCTCTGGGAGCAATAAATTTCCAGTGGCATTGTCGTCTCTGCATGACAGACTGCACTTCTGGATGATTCCAAATCTCTCGTAAGCAGGCTTCTCCTGCCACAAAATTTGAGCCATTATCAGATATCATGAGCTTGGGACAGGATCTGCGAGCTGCAAATCTACGAAAAGCTGGATGAAGGCTTCAGCACTCATGTCAGAAGTCACTTCTAAATGTACGCCTCGTGTGGTAGCACATGTGAAGAGGCAAATATAAGCTTTCACTGGTATCTTATCCGGATTGCCAGTGAGAAGCAAGGCTCCTGTGTAATCGACACCAGTAGTCTCAAACGGACGAAGATGAACTACCCTCTCTTAGGGAGTGGTGGTGGTCCTGGGTAAGGACACACTCGAGCATCGTAGCGTTGACAGATTATACAGGACTTAATAATTGATTTGACAGTTTGACGACCTTGAGGAAGCCAATATTTCTGTCTGAGGTCGGTGAGTGTGTCTAACACTCCACCATGCAAAGTACCATATTGATGGTGATGTAAAACTAGAAGTTTGGTAATAACGTGGTGACGTGGTAGAAGGATTGGATTCTTTGTGTCCAAATCAATTTTTGCATGAAGCAAACGTCCTCCACACCTTAATATATTATGAGTGTTGGTATCATACCAGATACCTAGAGACTTGGTTAATTTATCTGGAAGATTTTCATATTCACTTCCATATGTCTCTTGTTGTGCACGTTTGATCCAGTAGATGATAGGATTGGGAAACTTATGCTTGATTCCTATCTTGGCAAGAAAATCAAACACATGTGCTGTCACTCTTAATAACTTACTCAAGTTAGAATAATTGTGAGGATTAATAGCTGAGACTCGATGAGGTTCTGGGTCTTTCATGGGAGTAGTGATACTGGTCACTATGACTTGTGGTTTCTGTTTGGGCCACTGACCACTAACAAGCCATGAAGGTCCATTAAACCACATCGAAGACTTACTTAGCTGTTTAAATGTTAAACTTGATAAGTAATCTGCAGGATTGTCCTTAGTGGGGACATGTCTGAATTTATATCCAGCAGATAATTCATGAATTTCCCTAACGCGATTACTAACGTAGGGAGTTTTATTGTTGTTATTCTTACCCATTGTAAGACTGCCTCATTGTCTGACCACACTACGATCTCACCAAAGTGAATATTATTGAGTGTCTTGGTCAGGCAATGAGCCAATCTTACTCCCACTAGCAATGCAGTTAACTCCATTTGAGGTAAAGATCTTCTTGATTGGAGCAACTCTCGCTTTAGATGTGAGTAAAATTGATTGTGCACTATTGACTAAGTAGGCTGCAGCGCCATGCTTTGCCAGAGGCATCGCAAAAAATGTGCAAATTTGTAGGTAAGTTTTGTCCTGAAGCATTACGAGGAAATTTCAAAACACCTAATTGATTGAAATCCGCTGCGAGTTTGCCATTTCTCTTGCAACTCAATTGGCAACGGATCATCCCATCCCATATGTTTCTGCCAGCATTCCTGCATTAGGAGTTTGCCCCTTATTAATATAGGACTAAGTAAGCCTAAGGGGTCAAATGGTTGACTGACATATGAGAGTAATTTTCTCATGGTAAGGGATGAATTATTGGTTTGTACTGACTTGATATTCATCTCGTCAGTACCAGTGTTCCATTCCACACCCAGAACTTTTAATTGATTAGGCACCTGATAACCTGGAAATTCTTTCTCGATTATCTGGTTTAATGATTTATTGTTTGAGGCCCATGATTGTAGTGGCATATTGGCTCCTAATAACTCACGGTTAGCCTCATGGTAAATTTCTACCAATTTAGATTTATCATTAGTTGTTCCCTGGAAATTATCGACATACAAGTTGTCACTGATCTCTGCCTTATAAGGGCTATTTGACTTCTTCAAATGTGTATCTAATGTGGCTTGCAGTAGAAACGGCGAGGAAGTCGCTCCGAAAAGCACCGAGGCAAACCGATAGGTTATGACCTCACTGTCAGGAGCCTGGGGATCTTTAATCCAGAGAAATTTGGTGTAATTACGATCCTCCTCTTGCAATCCTACTCTAAGGAAAGCTTTACTGATATCAGCAGTATAAGCAAAAATACCAGTACGGAATCGTAACAGTACATCATGTAGCCTTTGTGTTAGGCTAGGTCCCGTTTGGAGACATTCATTCAAAGACACGCTGCTTGCCTTCACTTTGGCACTACAGTTGAAAACAATACGTATTGGTGTTGTCAATGAATCTTTCAACACAGCGTGATGGGGTAAATAGTGACCTGTTTTCCGGTCATCATTATCAACAACTTCAATAAATTTACTGTTGAGTTGTTGCTGAATTAATTGATGGTACATATTTAATTTATCTGGCTGTTTTTTCAGCCGCATTAATTGTGACTGTAATTGAGAGGCTGCCATGAAATAATTAACTGGAAGTTGTGGATGATTCAACTTCCATGGCAATCTCACCCAGTATTGTTTGTCTTTATAGACAACTGTATCCAGATATTGCTGGTAAGTCCACATATCATCAGGACTTGGTTGTTCAGGGACAATACCTAAAGTGTCTAGATCCCACAAACGATGTACAGGTGGATCAGACTCAATATCTTCAGATATTTCTCTGAACTGTAGGGGTGACTGTTCCAAGCCTAGTCACGCCACTATTGCATTGTTATCTTGTTTGTTGGTTGACGCTGCCCTTTGTTGGAAAAGCACCGGTCCAGTAAGCAACTTGCCTCCAGCAGATGACAACAAATTCATTCCGTGTTGTCTGGTGCATCCAGTTATAAATTTATAATAATGGTCAGCGCCTATAAGTATACCAACATCTGTGAGGCAGTCAGAATTTATTTTGTAATCTGCTAGCCTCATGCGGTTTCGTTTAAGATATCTCGCAGTGCGAGCTAGTCCTGAGACCTGCAGGTCAGAAGGCAGTTTATCAACTACTACCGCTTGTATTGGACTAGTAGAAGATCCAAGTCTCACTAATACCTTGACTACTTGGTATTCACGAGGTCCACTATTAGTCAAGAACCCAGAAATGTTCAGTCTCACACTTTTGGCAGGTTTTAATTTTAACTGCTCCACTAATTGTTGCGTGATAAAGGTTTTCTGTGATCCCTGATCAAAGAGACCTCTAGTGTTGACTCTAGATTTCTTGTCTATTAGCTTAAGTTGAGCTGTAGGCAGAGTGGTATTATTGCCTGCCTCAGTAGCAAGTACACTTATTTCCTGATGTACTTTGCAATATTGTACCGTGGTAGAATCCATAGAATTCTTCCCAGGTGTCACAGATTGGGTAGAAATTGTTCTACATAAGGCATAATGATGTACACCTTTGTGGCATCTACTGCATAACCGTAGCTGCACAACACATTTACTGGGTTCATGAGAACCCATGCACTTGGTGCATCTGTGTAATTCTTGAAGTTTTTAATCCTGGTGTTAAAGTTAGGATAAACCGTACATTTGTAGGTGAGATGTTCTTGATCGCAGAACAAGCACCTTCTCTCTCTGACTGAATTTGTCCTTTAGTAGACACATCAGTTGCAGTGTCAGAGGGAGATACAGTATAAGTACCTACACTACTACTCCCCTTTCCAGTGGATGGAGTAGTCTTAGGCTTAGATTTATTGGATTTATTCAAAGTCAATTTAGGTTTGACTGAGATGTCAATGTTAGGTAATTTAGACTCAGGTTTAATCTTATCATGAGTCTTCAACCTGTTAACTGTTATTCTCAGCCCCTCGAATATTTGCTCGAGAGTGAGAAACTCAGTTTTATAATGTGAACATATTTCTGCTAGGATAATTTGAGGTAATTTCCTCTGCAAAAGTAACTTGATTGACCATTCTGAAGCTGGTACATCAACTTTAGTACCTAAGGCCTTCACTAGAGACTCTGCTTCTAGCCTGAAGCTTTGAAGTGAGTCTGGTCTGTTACTTGGTGCATTCAGATCTAGCAATTGGTAATAAAGGTTAGCTATACTTAACTCCTGATTGCAATAATTCAACTTCAGCAGTTTGATAGCTTCCTCATAATTACTCTCAGTGAGAGCTAAGTTATTTATAACCTTTTTAGCTTCCCCTTTGAGAAGACTAATCAGGTATGAAAATTTAGAAATTGGGTCAAGATAAGACCTGTTATGGATATGAACTTCAAATGAAGTCCAAAATGTGTCCCAATTTTCTTCATCCAGCCCTGCAAATGTAGGCAAGTCTAAAGTAGGTAGACGAACCTCAGGTAATTGATTACTGGATTGAGACATAGTAGAATTTGTATTGGGTTGATGGTTTACTATACTGGATAGTACATCAAATTTATCTTGAGTCTCATCTTCGTGTTCTGAAATATTTGCTACAATTTGATCTAATTCCTCTAGATCAGTTTCAGTAGCATTCAGTGAGTTAAGATAAGACTGACTTGCTGATTTAACTTGATCAAACTTAAGATTAGCTACTCTCACTGATGATTCTAGTAGATAGTAATCAATGGGAGTTGCCTTGGACAAATCATCAGACTTATTGATTAGTCTAGTTAAATGGCCTTTGAGGCCAATATAGGTTCTCCTTAATTGCTCAGGAGTAGCCATGTTAGCTTTAAGTCCAAATTTCATAGGACTTGATTGAATATTACTAATGAAGCTGGGAAATTTGTTCATTAGTTGATAATTAATATTGAGTATAGCCTGAGTTCTGGCTAAATTAAACTCTACCTCACTTTGAGGTTAAATGTCCCTACCTAACAAGTATATAGCTAAAGATTTTGAGTGGTGTCTGCATGTCACCATTAACTTTCGTCCGGCTAGCCCATCATTATCACCATTAGATGTAATGGTGATCATACAGCAACACTCAAAACCACACACAAAAATAATGAATACACAAATAATTGATATGGAAGCACTCTAATCAGAGTTACTGTAATGTTGAATCCCACCCTTGCTAGGGTCAGCACAAAAATGTATAATGTATGTACTACTCATTAGTACAGGACTAATTGTAAGAATTTCTTGGGTTGTATCCAGTTCTAAGAGACCAAAATGTTGTTTTGGTTTCTGAGAACAGATACAGTTTAATGGTAATTGGTATGTAACCAGTTCGATAAGACCAAAATGTTGTTTCAGTCTGAGAACTGATATGGATTAATTGATTAGTAATCATCCGGTTCGAAGAGACCAAATGTTGTTTTGGTGCTCGAGAACCGATATAGTGAAATATTAATTGGTATCCGGTTCGAAGAGACCAAAATGTTGGGTATCTGGGGCTTGAACTCAGAAAAATAAATTGTTTAATTATTATATTAAAATTAATCGAAGGACCACCCGCTTTTGAGAAAAGAGGGAAAACAAATAAAATTGATCATTAGAATGACACCAGAGAACCAGTGTCTATGGAAAAACATTCAATGGATATTCACTTGAAAATAATGAAGACTGTAATTATTAATTAAAGTCAAAGCCTCAAATATCAACATTGGGGGGTTATTTCTAGAAATTCATATATATCTAGGAACCAGTGTGGTTCGTCACTAGTTCATTATGCATGGTCTAACTACAATATGCAATATATGGTAATCAAATTATATCATTTAAGATCATATTATAGAAGCAATAATTAAATTGAATAAATTTATAAGAAAAAATGGGTCTTAGCTGTAAGACGATTTCTAACGCCAGTTCATCACTCGTCCTCGTGATCACAGAATCCCCATAGATAAATGACTCGAGGTAAATAACACGATGGATGACAATCTTGCTGGCGTCTCAAATACACGCTGTAATACAAGAAATATAAAGTAGCAATTGACTAGGCTACAAAATTGTGCTCATATATTCATGAAGCTGAACTGAGTAATAAATATTACTAACGTTTGGTTGTATTTAATCTCTCTTCCTAACGACAAACTACTCACTAAGGCTCTAATTACTAGATGCATCCAAAAGAAAGAAACCTGTGAGCGTAACCGAGTACTAAGGTTTGCCGAGAGGAGCGTCTGCTGGACTCAGTGTTCACTGCCGTGCACACTCAATTGCGGTCCGGATGGTAATTGTAGACGCTGGGTTCACTATTGAGGCACTAGAGAACACTGGCAAGTAAATTCCACTTATTAATTGAGTGTCGACGTAATTCTTATCGACAAGAATTCTCAATTATGCCACGTGCTCCACCACGCTATCTCGTGTGTGTGCCTTGTTGATGTAGTAAAGGCGTAATGGCGTCTCCCTCTCCCCGCTCTCGCATTCACCACGGAAATTATTAAACACAAACTATTCTTTCCCGCGTAATTATGGATGAAAATGCGATAATATGAACTGGGTTGAAATTATAGGGAATTAATAATTATAATATTCTCGATAAATAATCTCTAGCGAGAAATGGAGATAATATTTATACTTCTCCAGAGCATTCAAACGTAACAGAATAAAAACTGTTACTGAATAATTTCAATTAATAACTCTTGATTTACATTATCAGGAGTAATATTATCAGCAATATGCTCAGATTAATTTATAATAACAATATGGTTAGTGGTGTTAAGAGCTACTGCAAATGTAAGTTAATATTAATTTATCATAAGATAATAATGGATGATAAGTGTTGGAAATTTCCAACAGTCACAGTGTTGTTGGTCACAAGATTGTTGGTCACAGTGTTGTTGGTCACAAGATTGTTGGTCACAGTGTTGTTGGTCACAGGATTGTTGGTCACAGGACTGTTGGTCACAGGGGTTGTTGGTCACAAGATTGTCGGTCACAGGATTGTCGGTCACAAGATTGTCGGTCACAGGGTTCTCGGTCACAGGGTTGTTGGTCACAGGATTGTCGGTCACAGGATTGTTGGTCACAGGATTGTTGGTCACAGGATTGTCGGTCACAGGGTTCTCGGTCACAGGGTTGTTGGTCACAGGGTTGTTGGTCACAGGGTTGTGGTCACAGAGTTGTTGGTCACGGGATTGTCGGTCACAAGATTGTTGGTCACAGGGTTGTTGGTCTCAGGATTGTTGGTCACAGGATTGTCAGTCACAGGGTTGTTGGTCACGGGATTGTCGGTCACAGGATTGTTGGTCACAGGATTGTTGGTCAAAGGATTGCCGGTTACAGGGTTGTTGGTAATAGGGTTGTCGGTCACAAGATTGTTGGTCACAGGATTGTCGGTCACAGGGTTGCATGTTGATTACAGGGTTGTCGGTCACAGGGTTGCATGTTGATTACAGGATTGTCGGTCACAGGGTTGCATGTTGATTACAGGGTTGTCGGTCACAGGGTTGTCGGTCACAGGGTTGTCGGTCACAGGGTTGTCGGTCACAGGGTTGTCGGTCACAGGGTTGTCGGTCACAGGGTTGTCGGTCACAAGATTGTTGGTCACAAGATTGTTGGTCACAGGATTGTCGGTCACAGGGTTGTCGGTCACAGGGTTGTCGGTCACAGGGTTGTCGGTCACAAGATTGTTGGTCACAAGATTGTTGGTCACAGGGTTGCGTGTTGATAACAGGGTTGTAATGTAATGTAATTATCAATAGAAAGCTCCAAGCCAGGAAGGCTCTGTTGCACCATCAAATGTGTGGGACAATCATAGGGCGCTAAATATCACTAAGGATGCCAATACAAGAACAGAAATGCATAAGGCAAACGACATTATATATATCTGATTCACCGAGAATTCTATCATGGGACAAGTGACCGCAATGGACGATTGGGAAGCAAGACAAACGTTCGTCCTGGAAGTCAGGACATTCAACAAGGATATGCACGACTGTAAGTGGGACAATGCAGTTTGGATAATAAGGAGCAGGGCAGCCTTCTGTTGTCTGTTAGTTAAGCGCATATGGCCAATATGCAACTTTGCCACAGCCGTTTCCCACCGCCGGTTACGGTAGCAGGAGGAAGGCCAAGGGGACACACTACTCTTAAGAGCACGCAGTTTGTTACCAACGGGCAAGGATGGAGGAATGAATAACTGGGTAAAAGTGGGAATAAGGAATACCTTTACGGGAGATGAGGACAAGTGCATCGTCCTTGTAGAGTCCGCACATTCAGTTATAGAGTCACCAATATGGCTGGGAACTCCCTTGTTTAAAATCTACTAGAGATAAGAAACAGCCAATGTTGAATCTCGACTACCACCGGATGGACTGGATTAAAGGACTCCAGAGCCATGAGGGCACTACGAGAGTCAACTACAACCACAAAGGAGGATTGACAGCGGGAAAGCAGGAGACGAAGAGCATTGAGAATAGCATAAAGTTCTGCCGTGAAGATGCTAGTCTCCGGAGGCAGGCGACACATACAGGTGTGGTCAGGAAAAACAACAGAGTAGCCTACACCGTCTGCAGACTTAGACTCATCGGTGAAGATGGAAAGAGCGGGAGTATGAAGAAAAGTATTCGAGGAAAAGGCGTTTCAGAACTGTAGGAGGGGTAAAAGCTTTAGTGATGTGCGTCAGGGATTTATAATATTTAGGAAGGGGGGACTCTCCACAGGGGCAAGGATGGAATGACTCGAGGAGAAATATTAGTAACATGAAATGAAAAAGCATGTTGTAAGCGAGACAACCGTACAGAAAGAGGTAGGTGGTGAAGGGGAACAGGAACCACAGGAAAGGTAAAGGTCAAGGCACGACACAAGCGAGAGTGAGGGTGTTGAAGGACCGTGCAAGGTAGTGAAGAGAGTAGCGATCACGGCGATCCTGTAGAGACAGAACGCCAGTTTCAACATACAGACTGTGGGTAGGAGTCGAACGAAAGGCACCAGAGCTGAGGCGTAACCCAGTATGGTGCAGAACGTCAAGATGGCGAAGGGTAAAGGGAGAAGCATACGAGTAAGCAGGGCATAATCAAATTTGGACAGAACGAGAGAGGAATCTAAATAGAAGAGCGTGCGCCTATCAGCTCCCCATGAAGTATGAGACAAGACTTTAAGTAAGTTAAGAGCCTTAGAGCATTCAACTCGGAAGTAGGAGATATGGGGCAACCAAGTCAAACGAATGTCAAAGATGAGCTCCAAACGCTTAGAAGAATCTCTGTACGAAAGGGGATGGCCACATAGCGACAGAGGGGGACGGAGAACGACCTGCTTCCGAGTAAAAGTCATAGCACAAGTGTTAGTTGTAGAGAACTTCAAGCCGTCGTCGAAGGAAAGGGGAATCATCACCTCGACAGCAGAGGGTAAGATTGTCGACATAGAGAGCAGAGAAGATGCCAGAAGGAAGGGAAGAAAGAAGACCATTTAGAGCAACCAGGAAAATAGTAGTGCTCAGGACACTGTCTTGGGGTACACCTTCGTATTGTCGAAAAGAGGCAGAGAAAGAGCGGTACCAAGCCTCACTCTAAAGGAACTACTAGAGAGGAAGCTTTGAAGGAAGAGAATATTGTATCTCCAGGTGGTGTTATATGCCTTTTCCAGGTCAAAAAAGACAGCAACAACGGAGGCCTTCGCAGCAATACAAGTACGAATATAGACCTCGAAGTTCACCAAGACATCAGTCGTCCTGCGGCAATTGAGAAGGGAAGAGGTGGTGATTAGTGTTCTAAGAACCACATCAGACGGACATTGACTATGCATTCAAAGAGTCTGCAGACGCAACTCGTGAGGACAATGGGGCGGAAGTCCTTAGTTGATGTACCTAGAGATCCCCGGTTTCTGAAGAGGGAGAACCACCACACCGAGCCATTCCGTGGGGACTGACGACGACTCCCAGATATGATAATATAGATTCTGGGTATAGATAGTAAGTACTGGGATGCGCATAGAGGGAGATAGTGATGCATCTCATAATGAATGTCATCTGAGCCCACTGCCGTAGATCCGCAGAGGGCCAGGGTAGATTGAAGTTCAGAGATTCAAGAACGGGCTTACGAAGGAAGGAGGGAAGGATTGAAAAGATGAGAACCAGAGCTAACAGTCGAAAAATGGGAACCCAATTCAGTTGTGACCATGACTGGGTCCGCCACAAGAGTACCACGGAGGTGAAGGACTGGCAAGACATCTGGAACAAATTTGCCAGTTATCTTGTGGGTTTTCTTCCAGATCTGTGACAGAGGAGTATCAGACGTAATGGTGAAAACATAGGATTTCCAACTCTCACGTTTAGCTATACGGATGGTCCTACGGGCCACCGCACTTGCCTTCCAAAACAAAATATAAAAATCAGCCGTCTGTCGGCGTCGGTGTTTCAACCAGGCTGCACGCTTACAGCAGACAGCCCGAGCACAGTCCGCATTTTACCAGGGAACGCACTTCCGCATGCCTCGGGAGGTAGAGCGAGGAATAGAGCGGAGGGCAGCGTTGAATATGGTGTCATGAAAAAGGAGGAGGGCTCGAGGGAGAGGCAAGGAGGAGAGGTCAGAAAGAATAGCATGTAGTGTGATAGATTCCAATCAACCTTGGCAAACTGCTACCTAGGAAAGGAAACGGGAGGGTGAAAAGAGAAAGAGGAGACAAGGGTGGGGAAATGGTCACTGTTATGGTGGTCATCAAGTACCCGCCATGTGAAATCTAAGTAAAAGGAAGAAAAGCTGAGAGAAAGATCAAGACAGGAAAGGGTGCGAGTGCAGGAGTCCACATGAGTGGGTTCACCAGAATTCAGAAGAGATAGAGAAGAAGAGAGGACAAATGGTTCAAGAAGGCAGCCCTGGGTGTTTGTCAGAACATCACCCCAGAGGGTATGCCGACAATTTAAGTCACCCAACAGGAGCACAGGTTCTGGTAAGGAGTCGAACAGGTGCTTAAGATCAGGAAGAGAAAGCGGGACATTTGGGGGAGATGGATGGAACAGACCATATACCATTTACTCACAAAGATGTGGGACATTTGGGGGGATAAATGGAACAGATCATATACCATTCACTCACAAAGATACGGGCCGCAGAACATTAGAGATTATTATTATTATTATTATTATTAGGGGAAAGTGCCAAGCCATTATGACTTTATAGCACTTGGAAAGGGTCAGGATAAGGATTTTGGGTTGGGATGGGGAGGAGGGGAGAGAGGAATGGTGCCCAATCACTTGAGAACATTGGAGAGGCGACGGAAAATGTAGGGGGACGAAGAGAATATTAGTACGAATCAAGAGAGCAGTAGAATTATGGGCCCCAACAGAAGCTGGAGGGGGGGGGAAGAGAAGGGAATAACCACGAAAACGACCAGGACGAGCGCCAAGCATCGGCTCATGGAGACATACACAAAGTGGTGAAAACTGTGTTTTCAAAAGTAGGAGTTCATGGAAGTTGGCATAAAATCCACGAGTATTTCATTGAAGAATAAATATTACCTGAAGGAAGAAGAACAGCAACAGAGAACAATGAAGTGACAAAGGTAAAGAAGAACACAGTATACTAAAGAAGATCAGGACCAGGATCAGTGAAATCAGGGTTAGGGGGCAAAGGTAAAGTTAGCAAAGATGATGAAGGCGAGGGACTGGGAGGACGGACAAGGTCCAGAGCTGAAGGAGGAAACGGAGAGGAGCATTTAAGGGAATCAGGGGAAAGAGGGGCAGAAACAGGGGGAGCGCACTACAGCAAGGGCAGCAACTGAAAGAGCATAATGGACTAAAGGAAGCACTATAGTCGGGACAGAGGGCTCGACCACCGAAATGGGAGGGGATGCAGTGTCAAAGTCGGAGGCAGAGGGTGGGGGAAATAAGCGACACCTTTTTACCTGCCGGGGAGGAGGAAGGAGAGGAGCCAGACTTACGTTTCTGACTTAAAGGGACAGGTGTGCCAGCAACAACGTACTGGGCGACAGCCTCCATAGTCTCAACAGGAGAGGGAGAACGGGAGCAACTAACAGGAAGAGTGCTGGGAGAATTATGGACAACAGCCTGGACAGACAGGCGGCATGGAGAGTCAAGGAACAGGGAGAGGGCTGGAAAGAAGGATCGGGGTGAAACGGGAAAGAAGACACAGGAGACACGGCAGACTGGAAAGGAAAGAGAGAGATACTAGATGGAGAACCAGGAGGAGGACCCCGTGGTTCAGAGCGTGTGGGAGCTGGGAAAGTGGAGGTAGGTGTGTCCGGGTCTAAGGCCTGGAAGCGGTTGTGAGACAGAGAGAAGGAAAAGGCGAGGAGAGGTGGAACGTAGAACACGACCATAAGATATGTTAGCGAAAGAGGAGTTACGGCAGACTTGGCACCTCGACTCAGGAAAAGACAAACGATCGTGTGCTTCAAATTGAGGACGGTTTCCTCAAATTTGTAGTGTATACACTTGTGCGAGAAGGTACGGTGGGCATCACCACAATTGAGACAGCAAGCCTACAGAGAAGAGCACTCAGCTTTAGAGAGATCCGAGTCCCCAAACATGGGGCATAGAGACACCACACTCTTGCATTTGAGAGCACCATGCCCAAATTTTCAGGACTTATTGCAAAGCCTAGGAGAAGGAATGTACTCCTAAATGGAGCATCTGGCACATACAAGAATTACAGAAGGCAGAAGTGTCCTGCAATCAAAGGTTATTTTTCACAACACGAAGCAGCTGAAGACGACGACCACGAGGGGGTCGGACGTATCAGCCTGGAGGACAGAATGGTCTTGGGCTTCAAGGATATGTTTAATATCCTTGTGGCAGTCTTCCAGGTCCCGAACACCAGTTGCAACATGGTGCAGAAGGATAACAGTGCCAATACTGGCATTTAATCGGGCCTTTTTGAAGGTCCTAACAGGGGGTCTCTCCAATGCTGGACAATGCTGCTAAGCGGGTAGCTGCATCCTGAGAAGGAGCAGCAACGACACTTGTATCAAATCGGGTGGGGTTAAAAGTAACAGAGGCATCTACTGGATCAACAAGGTGTTTATGGAGGAAGAAATCATCAGGGAGAGTAGAATCCATATGAGTGAGATCAAAGTATTCAGTCCATGTAGCAGGACCAAACAAGGTGTTGAACGTATTAGCACTGGAAGGGATCATGCAAGGGCGTCTGTGGGAAAGTTGGCGCTGAGCACCCCCAATGAGAGGGGAGGATAAAAGGTGCAGTTGTCACAATGAGAGAAGTAGCCGCTCCAGGTGATGAGGTGGTCACCACAGGGGACTCGGGGCTCAACCCTACCACAGAGGAGGAAGGGGAGCGGAGGGGGTAGTCAGCAGGGTCAAAGGAAGAGCTTGGTCTGGGCCCAATGTAGTGGGGGCTACAGAGCCCAGTCTTCCAACACAGTCCACCTCGGGGCTTGGTTACCCACCTCACGAGCCTGAGAAGTTATAAGACGATCATTCTGCAGCATAGAAACGAGGAGGTAATAATTTAATTCACGAATGAGCCCCCATACCCACCATGGAGCCACAATTAGAGGATAGGACACCCAACAAGAGACAGACTGGGGGTCCCCCAGGGGTACCTTACCTTGAGGATACCTTGAGGTGCTTCCGGGGCTTATCGTCCCCGCGGCCCGGTCATCGACCAGGCCTCCTGGTTGCTGGACTGATCAACCAGGCTGTTGGACGCGGCTGCTCGCAGCCTGACGTATGAGTCACAGCCTGGTTGATCAGGTATCCTTTGGAGGTGCTTATCCAGTTCTCTCTTGAACACTGTGAGGGGTTTGCCAGTTATGTCCCTTATGTGTAGTGGAAGCGTGTTGAACAGTCTCGGGCCTCTGATGTTGATAGAGTTCTCTCTTAGAGTACCAGTTGCACCTCTGCTTTTCAACGGGGGTATTCTGCACATCCTGCCATGTCTTCTGGTCTCATGTGATGTTATTTCTGTGTGCAGGTTTGGGACCAGCCCCTCTAATATTTTCCACGTGTAAATTATTATGTATCTCTCCCGCCTGCGCTCAAGGGAATACAGATTTAGGCTCTTAAGTCGGTCCCAATAGTTTAGATGTTTTACCGAGTGGATTCTAGCAGTAAAGGACCTCTGCACGCTCTCCAGGTCAGCAATTTCACCAGCAGTGAAAGGGGCTGTCATTGTGCAGCAGTACTCCACTCTAGAGAGCACAAGCGTTTTGAAAAGTGTCATCATCGGTATAGCATCTCTAGTGTGAAAAGTTCTTGTTATCCAACCTGTCATTTTTCTTGCAGTTGTGACGGCTACTTTATTGTGTTCTTTAAAGGTAAGGTCTTCCGACATGAGTACACCCAGATCCTTTACATTGCCTTTTCGTTCTATGTTATGATTTGCCTGAGTTTTGTACGTGGATACACTGGGTGCATCGTGAGTATACGCCCCACAATCACCACCTTAAGAACCATCATTCCGTCGAGATCGGGTTCAGCAACGAAAGGAGGATTGACAATAAAAGCGCCCCCTCGCTTGCGACGTTGGGTTACACAGTTCTACAGGTGAGAGTGTGCTCCTCCCCAAACACCCGGGCATCAAAACAAGATGTCCGAAAGAATAATCAAAAGTGGCAAAAGGTCAGCAGGAAAGACAATGAGAAAGGAGAAGAGGAGAAGGGGGGAATGAAACATAAGTAAGAGGAAACAGTGACCAACATAATTAGTGAAGACGAAAACAGGAGTATAAAGCCGCAAAAGGACAGAGACTCGTCCCACAGAGCATCACACCCCGGCAGCTGCCTACTAAGTCCCCTCACGACGACAACAGATTGCAAAGAAGTGAGGGGGTGATCACAGGGTTGTTGATCACGGGATTGTAGGTCACATGAACTATCGGTCACAGAATTGTTACTCACAGGGTTGTTGGTCACAGGACTGTAAGTCAAAGGGTTGTTGGTCAAAGGGTTGTTGGTCACAGGGTTGTTGGTCATGTAATAACCCTATCAGCTCTACCCTTACTCTCCTCAACACTCAAGCTCAACACTACTTGCAGATCATTGTGATCCTCAATGATCGGCCAGTTATATTGAGTCTGGAATATTAAGTGAGGGGGGAGCAACAAGATAAGGGATTATTAATTTGAATAATAACTAAATAAATAAAAACTCTTTTAACACTGCCACCACCTTCCTGCTAACATACCTGAATGTACCTAACTTATTCAACTTCCAGGAAGGAAAGAACTCCATAATCCTGGAACTCAAGGGGCATTGAATCTTAGTAAATAAAGCTTGGAATTAATTTATACAAATTTACTTTACTTATTGAGGAACCAAGGGCAACTATAATAACCATAAAATGGAGGAGAACACAGGGGTTACCAGCACCATATATATATATATATATATATATATATATATATATATATATATATATATATATATATATTGTCATACCTAGTAGCCAGAACGCACTTCTCAGCCTACTATGCAAGGCCCAATTTGCCTAATAAGCCAAGTTTTCATGAATTATTATATTTTCTGTAATTTTTTTCTTATGAAATTATAAAGCTACCCATTTCATTATGTATGAGGTCAATTTTTTTATATTGGAGTTAAAATTAACTTAGTTATATGACCGAACCTAACCAACCCACCTGACCTAACCTAACCTATCTTTGTAGGTTAGGTTAGGTAGCCGAAAAAGTTAGGTTAGGTTAGGTTAGGTAGGTTAGGTAGTCAAAAAACAATTAATTCATGAAAACTTGGCTTATTAGGCAAATCGGGCCTTGCATAGTAGGCTGAGAAGTGCGTTCTGGCTACTAGATACGACATATATATATATAAATATATATATATATATATATATATATATATATATATATATATATATATATATATATATATATATATATATATATATATGTCGTACCTAGTAGCCAGAACGCACTTCTCAGCCTACTATGCAAGGCCCGATTTGCCTAATAAGCCAAGTTTATATGAATTAATATATTTTCTCTAATTTTTTTCTTATGAAATGATAAAGCTACCCATTTCATTGTGTATGAGGTCAATTTTCTTTTATTGAAGTTAAAATTAACGTAGTTATATGACCGAACCTAACCAACCCAACCTAACCTAACCTAACCTATCTTTATAGGTTAGGTTAGGTTAGGTAGCCGAAAAAGTTAGGTTAGGTTAGGTTAGGTAGGTTAGGTCGTCGAAAAACAATTAATTCATTAAAACTTGGCTTATTAGGCAAATCGGGCCTTGCATAGTAGGCTGAGAAGTGCGTTCTGGCTACTAGGTACGACATATATATATATATATATATATATATATATATATATATATATATATATATATATATATATATATATATTATATTATATATATATATATATATATATATATTTAGTATATTTTGGTAGCAGTCTTTCTGTAGACATATGTTATTAAATATGACCGAAAAGTAAGATTAATAATTCTAACACGAATTTTCTCAATTTTCCTTATGTTGTTTTTACTGATGACGGTAAATGAAAAATCAATTCTCCAAAATTCATTCTTTATTTCTTAGTCTAAGAAATAAAGAATGAATTTTGGAGAATTGATTTTTCATTTACCGTCATCAGTAAAAACAAACATAAGGAAAATTGAGAAAATTCGTGTTAGAATTATTAATCTTACTTTTTCGGTCATATTTAATAACATATATATTATATATATATTATATATATATATATATATATATATATATATATATATATATATATATATATATATATATATATGTACAACTTTTAGAACACTTTACCACCAGGAGACTCGAATCCTCGCCAGCACAGAAGCCTTCCAGCATCCGGCATAACAGGTACGCCTTAACCCACTGCACCACGCTCAGACCCCTAAAAGAGATGGTAATTTCGGGGTATTTCAATACCTCAAAGACCACCACCTCCCAAGAGCACTAGAGCAAGTGAGGGGTCAATTTTACGTTTTTCATCAAGTCCCTGTTAATATGGGAAGACATTGTGTCTATGCTTAATGCACAACTTGCCTAAACACGCAAGTGAAGTTCTAAAAGTTGTATAACTTCACTTGCGTGTTTAGGCAAGTTGTGCATTAAGCATAGACACAGTGTCTTCCCATATTAACAGGGACTTGATGAAAAACGTAAAATTGACCCCTCACTTGCTCTAGTGCTCTGGGGGAGGTGGTGGTCTTTGAGGTATTGAAATACCCCGAAATTACCATCTGTTTTAGGGGTCTGAGCGTGGTGCAGTGGGTAAAGCGTACCTGTTATGCCGGTTGCTGGAAGGCTTCTGTGCTGGCGAGGGTTCGAGTCTCCTGGTGGGAAAGTGTTCTAAAAGTGTATAACTTCACTTGCATGTTTAGGCAAGTTGTGCATAAGCATAGACACAGTGTCTTCCCTTTTTAACAGGGACTTGATGAAAAACGTAATATTGACCCCTCACTTGCTCTAGTGCTCTTGGGAGGTGGTGGTCTTTGAGGTATTGAAATACCCGAAATTACCATCTCTTTTAGGGGTCTGAGCGTGGTGCAGTGGGTTAAGGCATACCTGTTATGCCGGTTGCTGGAAGGCTTTGTTGGAAATTTCCAACACTTATCATCCATTATTATATTATGATAAATTACCATTACCTTACTAATTGCAGTAGTTCTTAACACCACTAACAGTAGTGTTAATATAATTTAATCTGAGCATATTGCTGATAATATTACTCCTGATCTTGTAAAATCAAGAGTTATTAATTGAAATTATTTAGTAACAGTTTTTATTCTGTTACGATCGAATGCTCTGGAGAAGTATAAATAACATCTCCATTTCTCGCTAGAGATCATTTATCGAGAATATGATAATTATTAATTCCCTATAATTTCAACCCAGTTCATATTATCACATTTCATCCATAATTGCGCGGAAAAGAATAATTCGTGTTTAATAATTTCCGTGGTGAATGCGAGAGCGGGGAGAGGGAGGGCGGCGACGCCATTACATCAACAAGGCGTGCTCACGAGGCAGCGTGGGAGAAGCACATGGCATTGCTGGGAATTCTTATCGACAAGAATTACGTTGATACCCAGTTAATAAGTGGAATTTACTTGCCTGTGTTCTATAGTGCCTCAGCAGTTGATAACGCGTCTACAATTAATACCAGGACCCGTAATTGAGTGTGCACAGCAGTGAACATTGGGTCCGGCAGACGCTCATTTCGGCAGACCTTAGTACTCGGTTACGCTCACAGGTTTTTCTATTCTTTTTGATGCATCAAAGTAGATAGTACCTTTGTGAGTCGTTTGTCGTCATGAAGAATGAACATCAAAATTAACATGCTA
>WNGS01161250.1:11965-34984 GCA_020271785.1 Procambarus virginalis
GCTGGTCTCTCAGGTAGGTTTTCCCTCTTGCCAGAAGAAGAGAAGGTCCTCCTCTCTCACAGATCCTGATCCAGGGAGCCTGGTCTCTTGGAGAGCAACACATATCATCTGCCAGTTTGGCTCAGCTCACTATCGATAATTGCTGTTTTTCGGGAGTCATTGATTTCTTACCAGAGAACATGGTGTGGGATTTGCCGTCAGGAATGCCAGTTGGGATACATTATGCCAACGATGGGGAAACGAAAAGAATTCTGTCTCTGCAACTGCACTCCCAAACAGGACCAGTCAAGTAATTAGTGCATATGCACCAACCCTGACTTCTCCAGCAGAGGCAAAGAAAAAATTCTACGATGACCTCAACAGAGTCATAGCGAGAATCCATGGTAAAGGAGCCACTGTTCATCCTCGGCGACTTCAACGCCAGAGTGGGTGCCGAGCACAACATTGGCCCACTTGTCTGGGTCAATTCGGCATAGGGAGGATGAATGAGAACGGGCAACGTCTGCTAGAACTCTGCTGCCTTCATGGTCTCTGTGTCACCAACACGTTCTTCGGCACAAAGCCTCAACACCGAGTATCTGGAGACACCCCAGATCCAAGCACTGGCACCAGCTTGACCTGATTCTTACCAGGCGTGCAAGTCTACCCAGCGTCAAGATTACGCGTAGCTACCAGAGTGCTGTCTGTGACACCGACCACTCCCTGGTCTGTAGCAGGGTCAAGATGCAACCAAAGAAGATTCATCACTCGAAAAAGGCGGGCAGACCTCGCATCGACACCACCAAGACCCGAAACCAGGACAAGGTGAAAGATTTTGCACGCGTGCTCGAGGAAGCTCTCCTGGCCCAGCCGGGGTCACTGCCTGTAAAAGATGGGAGCACTTCAGAGACGCTGTGTTCAACGCTGCCATTTTCACCTTTGGCAAGACGACAAGCAGGTCGGCTGACTGGTTCGAGGCTCACACGGAAGAGATGACACCTGTCATCGAAGAGAAGAGAAACGCCTTGGCAGCCTACAAAGCCTGCCCAAGTCAGCACAACTTACAGATCCTTCGGGCCGTCCGCTGCAAAGTACAGCAGAGTGCCAGGCGATGTGCCAACAACTATTGGCTCCAGCTCTGCTCCCAGATACAGACTGCAGCGGATACAGGCAATGTAAGGGGAATGTATGACGGCATCAAGCAGGCCCTCGGCCCAATCCAGAGGAAAACCGCTCCTCTGAAATCTACCAGTGGCGAGATGATTCAGGACCAGACACTGCAGCTGAAGCGTTGGGTCGAGCACTACTCTGAGCTATACGCCAGGGACAATGTGGTCACCGAAGAGCGCCATTGAGTGTCTGCCTGTGCTAATGGAGCTCGACAGCGAACCGACCCTCGAAGAACTCAGTGATGCCCTAGACTCCCTTGCTTCTGGTAAAGCTCCTGGCAAAGATGGCATTCCTGCTGAGACCTTGAAGTGCTGCAGAGGTAGCCTGCTCATGGAGCTGCATGAAATTCTCTGCCTCTGCTGGGAAGAAGGAGAGGTGCCACAGGACATGAGGGATGCCAACATCGTCACGCTGTATAAGAATAAAGGTGACAGGGGCGACTGCAACACTTACCATGGAATCTCTCTCCTCAGTACTGTCGGAAAGCTGTTTGCTTGAGTCGCATTGAAGAGGCTCCAAGTACTTGCAGAGCCCAGAATCACAATGCGGATTCAGAGCTGACAGGTCCACCATCGACATGGTCTTTTCCCTCAGACAACTGCAGGAGAAATGCAGGGAACAGAAGCAGCCACTCTTCATAGCCTTCATAGATCTGACGAAGGCCTTCGACCTCGTCAGCAAGGATGGCCTGTTCAAGATCCTCCCCAAGATCGGATGCCCATCCAGGCTCCTCAGCATCATCAGATCTTTCCATGAGAACATGAAGGGCACCGTGGTCTTTGATGGACTAACATCAGACGCCTTTGACATCCGAAGTGGAGTAAAGCAGGGCTGCGTACTGGCTCCAACCCTATTTGGGATTTTCTTCGCAGTTATGCTGCGGCACGCCTTCGGATCTGTCACGGAAGGCATTTACCTCCGGACCAGGTCGGATGGAAAGCTCTTTAACCTCGCCAGGCTGAGTGCCAAGACGAAGGTTCGGCTGAGGTGTCTGCGCGACTTCCTTTTTGCCGACGACGCAGCAGTCACTGCCCACTCAGCCGAAGACCTCCAACGGCTCATGACCCCTTCAGCGAGGCCTCTCAGGCTTTCGGACTCACCATCAGCCTGAAGAAAACACAAGTCATGGGACAAGGAGTGGACTCCCACCTGACATCGGCATCTCCGATTCCAAACTGGAAGTCGTTCACGACTTCGTGTACCTGGGCTCCACAATCTCTGACTCCCTCTCTCTTGATACGGAGCTAAACAAATGCATCGGTAAGGCATCTACTACCATGTCCAGACTGACAAAGAGAATGTGGGCCAACAATAGGCTGACTGAGTATACTAAGATTCAGGTTTACAGAGCCTGTGTCCTGAGCACTCTCCTTTATGGCAGTGAGTCTTGGACACTCCGCGCCCGTCAGGAAAGACAACTGAATGCCTTCCACATGCGCTGCCTTCGACACATCTTGGACATCACCTGGCAGGACAAGGTGACAAACAACAACGTCTTGGGGAGAGCAAGAATCACCAGCATGTACACAATGCTGAAACAGAGACGAATGCGCTGGCTTGGGCACGTTGTGAGAATGGGCGACGGCAGGATCCCCAAGGATCTCCTGTATGGAGAGCTGATGCAGGGAGAACATCCAACAGGCAAGCCCCAGCTACGGTACAAAGATGTATGCAAGAGGGACCTGAAAGCCATGGACGTCGATCTTGCTATATGGGAGACACTGGCTGTAGACCGTTCAGCCTGGAGGCAGTCTGTTCAAAGAGGTCTCTCCAAGTTCGAGGAGTCACTTGCCAAGGAATCGGAGGCAAAGAGACAGAGAAGGAAAGCCAGTAGCCAGGAAGACAGACCAGAATCGGACTTCGTTTGTGCTCGGTGTGGGATGGACTGCCACTCTCGGATTGGCCTCATCAGTCACACCAGACGCTGCACCAGGATTGACAACCAGAGCGCAACTCCATAGTCTCCCGAGACTGAAGGATGCCTACTACTAATCGGCAACTGAACCTAAACCCCTAACCTCACCTAACCAGTCCCTAAATATGCACAAATATGCTAATAAGTAATAATATAATTTATATTTGAGAAAAGTTCTCTTTCTAATGAACAGAATGTTAAAATGGATGAATGCGTCTTTGGGGTCGACCACTGGATAGAATGGATATGGTCTGAGGACAGGTTAGCCTTTACAGACAAATGCCAATAAGTATTATTATCATATGTTGTATCGTTTACATAAAAGGACAATAAACTCTTAAGCACAAAAGTAGAGCCATCTCCCTTTTTCACCAATTTACATAGGTGAATTTTTATTTACTGCTCTACACTTTGTTCCTCTCCATAGTAGTGTGAAGTATATAAATTGGTAATTGCCTAAGTGTAATTACCTAAGTGTAGTTACAGGAAGAGAGCTACGCTCATGGAGTCCGGTCTTCCCAGCACTCTTTGTCATATAATGCTTTGACCTTACTGACGATTTTGGCCTCCATATCTTCTCACCTAACTTGTTCTAAACGTCTACCACTCTGCGAAATGTGCGTGGTGCTTTGATCAATGAGACTTGTCGTTACAAAGCGCCTATTCATTCATAACCTAATCCATTACGATAATAATAACAACATACACAAAGGTCCACTCTCCACGGTTCCTTCTCGGTTTCACGACACCGAGGGGTAAAGGAATACCTGCTTGATACCCGCTTGATGAAGTTATGGGTGTTCTTCTACTCCCCAAGCCCGGCCCGAGGCCAGGCTGGACTTGTGAGAGTTTGGTCCACCAGGCTGTTGCTTGCAGCGGCCTGCAGGTCCACATACCCACCACAGCGCGGTTGGTCCGGCACTCCTTGGAGAAAACTATCTAGTTTTCTCTTGAAGATGTCCACGGTTGTTCCAGTAACATTTCTTATGCTCGCTGGGAGGATGTTGATTAACCGTGGACCTCTAATGTTTATACAGTTCTCTCTGATTGTGCCTATGACACCCCTGCTCTTCACTGGTTCTATTCATCATTTTCTTCCCATGTCGTTCATTCCAGTATGTTGTTATTTTACTGTGTAGATTTGGGGCTAGGCCCTCCAGTATTTTCCACGTACTTATTATTTGATATCTCGTCCAACCATTTGCGCTGGACAGTAGAGCGACGGTCACTTCATGCAGGTCAGCGTACAATCCCCGACCGTCACAAGTGGTTGGACACCATTCCTTCCCTCCCCGTCCCATCCCAAATCCTTATCCTGATCCCTTCCCAGTGCTATATAGTCGTTATGGCTTGATGCTTTCCCGACAATTCCCTTCCCTTCCCCTTCTCGTCTCCCTTCTAGTGAGAACGTTTGGAGAGCTTTGAGACGATCCCAATAATTTTAGTGCTTTTTCTCGTCTATGCGTGCCGTATATGTTGTCAGTACTCACTCTGTTTCAGCAATCACTCCTGCCCTGAATGGGGAAGTGAGTATTGAGCAATACTCAAGACGGGACAGCACAAGTGATTTGAAGAGCACAACCATTGTGATGGGATCCCTGGATTTGAAAGTTCTCGTAATCCATCCTATCATTTTTCTGGCTGATGTAATATATGCTTGCTTATGCTCCCTAAACGTTAAGTCGTCAGACATTATTATTCCCAAATCCTTTACATGTTCCATTCCTACTATGGCCAAATTTAACTGTGTTTTGTACCCTGTATTATGTTTAAGGTTCTCATTTTTACCGTATCTGAGTACCTGGAATTTATCGCTGTTAATTATCATGTTATTTTCTTCTGCTCAGTCGAGAACTTTATTAATATCTGCTTGTAGGTTTTCAATGTCTTCAGCAGAGGTCATTTTCATGCTGTTTTTTGTGTCATCTGCAAAGGATGATACGAAGCTGTGACTTGTATTTGAGTCTATATCTGATATGAGAATAAGGAAAAGCAGTGGTGCAAGGACTGTACCTTGAGGTACAGAGCTTTTAACTGCACTTGGACTCGATTTTATATGGTTGACTGTTACTCTTTGTGTTTTATTCGACAGAAAACTCAGTATCCAGCGTCCTACTTTACCAGGTATTCCCATTGACTTCATTTTGTGTGCAATCACTCCATGATCACATTTATCGAATGCTTTTGCGAAATCCGTGTATACCACATCTGCATTCTGTTTTCTTCTAATGCCTCGGTGATTTTGTTTAATGGTCAAGTAGCTGTGAGAGGAATGATCTTCCTTCTCTAAATCAAGGAAGAATACATTTGCTCGACTGTACGAGGAGCTGCTGGCTCATACCGCACTGGGTCTCATGCAAAAGACCACAAAAATAATAATGTAATGTACAGAAATCTAATTTATTTCTCAAAAAATTATATATTATGGTCGAAATTATGCATGGGAACTAGGAGAGATGGAGTAACAGCGTCATTTTTGCGATGTGTGGGGGGGGGGGGGGCGGATTCTTATATTACACATCATCAGGGTGGTATTTTTTTTATTTTTTTTTACAAAAGTTCTCACATTCTTGTACAGCCACTAGCACGCATAGCGTTTCGGGCAGGTCCTTAATCCTAATTTTCCCCGGAATACCTCCCGCCAAATCGCTTAACAACCAGGTACCCATTCACTGTTGGGCGAACAGAGGTTACAGTTAAGAATTCGCGCCCAGTCATTCCTCCCCGGCCAGGATATGATCCCAGGCCAAAGCGTTTGCAAAAAGCATGTGCTTTGCCACTGGGCCATGGAGACCGCTTCTTAGCAGCATTATGGGCACCTGGGCAAACCAGTGTGCTGGGCCCCTACGACAACCACACACAGGAATGAAAAGTAAATGGTTTATAATATTAAACATATATTTATTTTATTGGCACTTCAACGAAACTGGTGTTAAAACATTAAAAACATGCTGTAGAGCAGCAACTAATCAACATGATAAACATTTGAACAAAACACAAGGCTTGAAAAACACAATAATACTAAAAAAGCTGCACAGATTAGATGACACAGTATGACACTACTACGAATTTCTTATTATAACAAGCATTTTCGGCATTTCTTGTCAGAGAATTGCTTTATTATTGGTTTGAAGTCAATGATCTTCAGGATATCATTTTTCATGCACATGAGAGAAAGGCAGTTCAAACCATGCTGCCCCATGGTTCTACGAAGTCTACGAAGCAGACTTTTGATAAGTTTCAGTATTGAAATAGAACGTTCTCCTGTACAGTTGGTTACCATCATGCACATGAACACTGAGCGTAATTTCAACATTTGGGAATACAGATTTCAAATTGTCCGAAATGTTTTTTTCTGTACAGTGCAGGGAGAGTCTCACATTGCTCATTAAGAGCCATGTATAGCTTGAGATGCTCACATTCATTTAAAAAATCATCATAATTCAGGTCTTTGTGATACATATTAGCCAGAAGTTCACAGTTTTCCTTTAGTGCATCAAAAGCAATGGTTTTAAATTCACTGATGAAAGAAAGCAGATTTTCAATCGGCGAATAAGTCTCTGCATGTTTTGTCAGTTCAAAAATTAGAGTTACCAGAGTAGAGACGAAAGTTTCCACCTTGAATTTTTTTGTTTTAATGAGAAGTACCTCTTCTGCTGATCCATCATATCTACTAAGACGCCCACTTCGTTTTTGTTCAGTTTTTTCCCATCACTGTAATCTGTATCTGGACACATACTCCTGGCTTCGAAATCATATTAACTAAAGTTGTCTCTAGCTTCCTAAAGATAGGTTTTCATAGACTCAAGAAGATTCCTGGCAACATGGATGTTAGCATCCTTCGATTGCAGGACCTTGTTTGTTTTGTTCATTTTTTCTGACATGTCATTCCAAAGAATTGTGAGAAAGATTGTTTCCATGTTTTCCATTTTTTGCTCAATTCTTCTGCCTCTTCCTTTGTATTCACTTGCTGTTCATTGTCAGCTGCAAATAAAATAACCAGGGCATGTTTTATTTTCTCGAAACCCCCATACAGAGCGTTAATAGCATCAAAATGTGCTGACCATCGTGTGTCAGATGGTTTGACCTCAAAACCTTTCCCTACAGATGTTGTCAATATATTCCAACGATGGGTATAAACAGCAAAAAACAAATACAGATGCTGAACAAAGTCCAGGCATTTGACAGTTTGTAGACAACACTGTGGCTTTCACTCCCTCCAAGTTTCGGTTGTGTCCAGCACAGGGAACATAGATGGCAAACTCATTGCGTTGATGTATTCGTGCTTGAAATCCAGTATATCGTGGAGACATATTTGTGGCATTATCGTATGACTGACCACAGAAGTTTGATAGTGGGATTTTGTTCTCAGTAAGAAAATCCACGACAGTGTCTGTTAAATCCTTTGCTCCATGAGAAAAGATGGGATGAACATCAAGAAACGTTCCACAGGCTCACAGCCTTTAATGTATAGGACAATAAATGTCAGTTGATCTGTGTGTGAGATGTCTGGAGTGAAATCTACACTTATTGAAAAATACTTTCACATTTTTTACTTCAAGAACAGTACAAAAAACCTGTTGTCCCATTAATTCAACAAATTCCTCACAAACATTTGCTGATAAATATGACGGATTCTCTTTTCCAGGATTTCCATACATTTGAGATGTTCTTCCAATAAAGAGTCATATTCACTCAGAATCTCTAGTATACCTAAATAGTGGCCAGTTTTGGCTGACCCAATAATCTGATTTTCTCCGCGAAATGGCAAACCTCTAGAGGCAAGAAAGCAAATTACAGAAACCCCACAAGTCAAATCTTCATGCCAATATTTCTGCTCTGGGCGATGTTGCTCTAGTAATAAAGAATCTACGCTTCCAGTTTCTTTATGCCTTATCAAATATGCTGTCATGCACTTTCGATGTTCTTCTCCAGTTTCATGTTCTACAATAACATCGTTGTTCTTCCAGTCATTGAAACCCAATGTAGCAAAGGGAGATTCTTTCTTGGACTATAAGCGACATACAAAGCAGTACAAACGACCTTGTGATGGTGAATAGAGTAGAGATTCACGTTTTACATACTCACCATTCTGCAGTTCCCGTTTGAACACATTGTTTGATGTGTTCAAACGGGAACTTTCATTCACACCTTTTCCTTCATATTCTCTACTCCAGCTGTTTTATACACTCTTTGTGAGTTTGAAAGATTGCTATCATGATTCCTACATGATGTGGGCCCGCTATGATTCCATAAATCTATTGTGCTAGTATCATTAATATTCCATAGCCAGGATCTGTCTCTTGGATTGCAAACTCTTTTACTGTTACAGATTTGGGTATTCCCTCCATTAAAATGTCACCAGCAGCAGCAGCAATATGCAATGATGGCGTGTGTGCTGAAACTGGATGATTGGTAGCAGGAATGGACGTAGATGTGGATGCTATATATATGAAGGAATAGTTCTAGTGGCTGACATTGCAGGAGTGGATGCTCATGTGGATGTTATATCCGAAGGAATGGTATGAGTGGCTGTCGTTGCACCTGTGTTGAGCCACGATGGCAATTTTGGAAGTTTTTCTATTTTCTCCTTCTCCTCTGCAGCTCTCTTCCTCTTCTGTGCTCCACTGAAAACATTACGTTTCATTTCCGCTGAAAAGGTTATTCACCTGGAAATATATGTCTTAAATACATAGTATTTAGTCCTCACCAGGATGTAGGGTTATATTGTTTAAGTCTGCTTGCAATAAGACCTAAATATTTAAACTTTCTGCTTCCATAATGAAAATGTCCTATGCTCGTGGGGCCCCAATGCTCGCGGGGTCCCCGGCAAGTGGCCATCGAACCCATGCGGTAGGACGGCTCTGCCCATAATTTCTTGAATATACCAGATATTGCCATGAGGAATTCACCATGGTGTTGCCAAAATCGAATAAATTTTACTAGATATTTTTAACACTTTTCGATTTTCGTAAATATTTTTCATAAATTATGGATCCTAAGTTAATCAATTATTCCTTGTGCATAGTAGAGAATCTATTTATTTTCTACTATAGATATCTTGCCTGTTATTATGACATGGATGTTATAATGGTAGTAAGTACAGGCTTCTGTTACAACTTGAGCTTAAAACTATGGATATGATCCCACATATATTATGACTCTGTGGCTAAGGATTGATCAGTCTACTCCTTATACTGGTGTAACAAAAAGACGATCCAAATTGATACATAAATTTATTAATAACTTCCCCTTCTGCAACAACCATCTGCTCTACCTCATCTACATTTGCGTTAAACTCTTACCCTCACATAGGTAGGAGTTGCGAACATAGGCACATTTCGGTCTCTGAAGGACATCACATATGAACTCACTTCCCCACAGAAAATTCTCACCGGCTGAAATATCTAGATGCTATATAGAGGTCCATACATCCAGCCAGTGTTGCACAACAAATAATATTAGATGCAGGAATGGTAGCTCAAGTAAATAAAAGATACAATGGAACTTAGCTACAATATCAACATTCCTGAAACGGCCTTGTCCGTTCCAGCCAGCTACATTCACATGTCTGCCAGCTCCAACAGCACCATCTATGGCTCTGGACTGGGTCAATTGTCGTACTGTAGTTGTTGCTTAAAGCCATCCAGTAGCCACCATTCACCTTAGTATTGATGTAATCTTCCAGCTTTATAAAGTCTTAACCACACATCCTTGTAGCGTCTCTAAACTAGCAAGAAGAGTACCATTCTTGTACTTTTAGTAGTACATTAATATAATGCTACTCTCTACACATATTATAATCATTGATGCCTATTATACTCACGATATCTTGGTTCCTAACCTTTGTAAGATCCAGGGTTGTAAAACGCTGACGCAGTACTCGCCAGCAGCCGACCCAACCACTTGGGCTGAACGGGAGAGCGACGGTCTTGCTCCATGCAGGTCGGCGTTCAAAACCCGACCGCCCAAGTGGTTGAGCACCATTTTTTTCTCCCAGTCCCATCTCAAATTCTTATTCTGATCACTTCCCAGTGCTATATAGTCGTAATGGCTTGACGCTTCCTCCTTATAGTTCCCTTCCCTTCTCCAGCAGCCGTTTGGAGGGGATTGATTCAAAGATGTTTTTTACATCATTTTTTCAATGTCTTTTATGTTTTTTTTTTTATTTAGCAGTTATGTGCAGTAATATTATTCATTGGTGTGTAATTTCAGGAATGTATATAGTTAAATGTGTGGAAAATCTCTATGCTAAAAAAATGGTGTTTATATCTAGTGACATGTATATTATATTCTTAGAACACTGAAACAGTGTTTTTGTTATTATTGAATTATATATATACATGTTATATATAACTATCTATTTGTTATACTTTTATAAACCATAACAAACCACTAAGTAATTTTGGTGTGGGTGGTAATGAAATCTTAGCACAATATAGACACACACGCTGAGACCCGCTGACTCCACCAAACTACGTCACCTAACAGCAAAATACCCAGAAATATACTACGCACAATGCCATCATTATCCACTTCCTGTCACTAAGTCATGAATTTGAACCATTTGCCGCAAGAATATTTTCTAAGGCAACTAGAGGTCACGTTATCTGACGCATAGATTCACAAACCTCCGCTGTGTGCTGTGAATCTCTGCCTCTAGCTGTGAACATCATAACTAGCATTTTGTTCACTGCTATCTGAACCATGTATATAAAAGCATAGACACAGTGTTCTCCCGTATTAACAGGGACTTGATGAAAAAACGTGAGTGACCTCTCACTAGCTCTGGTGCCCTAAGGAGGTGGTGATCTTTGGGAGGATTTAATTCCCCGAAATTGCCATCTCTTTCAAGGGTCTGAGTATTGTGTAGTGGGTTAAAGGCGTACCTACTATGCCAGTTCCTGTGAAGCATCTGTGCTGGCTAGGGTTCGAGCCTCCTGGTGGAAATATATATATATATATATATATATATATATATATATATATATATTGTATATTACTCCTTTTTTGTAAACAAAGTTCAAATAAAACAAAATATATATGTGTACATACAAAAGATTGGGGGTGGTATATATATATATCTATATATATATATATATATATATGTCGTACCTAGTAGCCAGAACGCACTTCTCAGCCTACTATGCAAGGCCCGATTTGCCTAATAAGCCAAGTTTTCACGAATTAATATATTTTCTCTAATTTTTTTCTTATGAAATGATAAAGCTACCCATTTCATTATGTATGAGGTCAATTTTTTTTATTGGAGTTAAAATTAACGTAGTTATATGAGCGAACCTAACCAACCCTACCTAACCTAACCTAACCAATCTTTATAGGTTAGGTTAGGTTAGGTAGCCGAAGAAGTTAGGTTAGGTTAGGTTAGGTAGGTTAGGTAGTCGAAAAACAATTAATTCATGAAAACTTGGCTTATTAGGCAAATCGGGCCTTGCATAGTAGGCTGAGAAGTGCGTTCTGGCTACTAGGTACGACATATATATATATATATATATATATATATATATATATATATATATATATATATTATATAATTATATATAATTATATATATATGTCGTACCTAGTAGCCAGAACGCACTTCTCAGCCTAGAATGCAAGGCCCGATTTGCCTAATAAACCAAGTTTTAATGAATTAATTGTTTTTCGACTAAGAAAAAGAAGTGTAGGTTAGGTTAGGTTAGGTAGGTTAGGNGTGTGTGTGTGTGTGTGTGTGTGTGTGTGTGTGTGTGTGTGTGTGCTATTATTAAGAGTGCATTGAATCATCACTAACACCTGGTGGGTCGTGTTGCAGATCTCACCGCTCTTCATGTAGCAGCGACGAAAGGTCACGTCGTGTGTGTTGAAATGCTGCTTGGTGCTGGGGCGGACCCCAACTCTAGGGACAACACGGGCCTAACACCATTGCACTGGGCTGCCTTGAATAACCAGACAGGAGTTGTGAATGTGTTAGTTGGAACGGCTAGATGTGATTTGAATGCAGTCGATGAGTGTAACGACACAGCACTACACATGGCAGCCATGGGTGGAAACCTGGAGGCGGCGAAATGCCTAGCGAAAGCCGGGCTAAGTCCAAATGCCAAGAACACAGTGGGATACACTCCTATTGACGAGGCAAGGGAGGAGGGTCATAACCATGTGGAGCTGTGGCTAAGAGAACTGTCACGCCCCAACCTGCCGCTGAGACACCCTCACTGTCTCGTCAAGACCTTACTGCTGGAACACACTCACTGTCTCGTCAAGACCTTACTGCTGGAACACCCTCACTGTCTCGTCAAGACCTTACTGCTGGAACACCCTCACTGTCTCGTCAAGACCATGCTGCTGAGACACTCTCACTGTCTCGTCAAGACCATGCTGCTGAGACACTCTCACTGTCTCGTCAAGACCATGCTGCTGAGACACTCTCACTGTCTCGTCAAGACCATGCTGCTGAGACACTCTCACTGTCTCGTCAAGACCATGCTGCTGAGACACCCTCACTGTCTCGTCAAGACCATGCTGCTGAGACACCCTCACTGTCTCGTCAAGACCATGCTGCTGAACACCCTCACTGTCTCGTCAAGACCATGCTGCTGAGACACTCTCACTGTCTCGTCAAGACCATGCTGCTGAGACACTCTCACTGTCTCGTCAAGACCATGCTGCTGAGACACTCTCACTCTCTCTTCAAGACCATGCTGCTGAGACACTCTCACTGTCTCGTCAAGACCATGCTGCTGAGACACCGTCACTGCCTCGTCAAGACCATGCTGCTGAGACACCCTCACTGTCTCGTCAAGACCATGCTGCTGAGACACCCCACTGTCTCGTCAAGACCATGCTGCTGAGACACTCTCACTGTCTCGTCAAGACCATGCTGCTGAGACACCCTCACTGTCTCGTCAAGACCATGCTGCTGAGACACCCTCACTGTCTCTTCAAGACCATGCTGCTGAGACATGCTCAGAGGTAAGTCTTGTGAGAGTTGCCATATTGAGGTGTAGTGTACTCCACCTCCAAACAATCTCACAACGTCCCCCATTTTTCGTCCTTTCCACCTGAACTTGACTGCGCCTCTGAAGCCTTCCCCACGCCACGTCTCCCACCAACACCATTCATCCCTCTCTCTCCTTCTTCCGACCTATATAACTAATATTGTTGATCAAGCTACTGATCATGTTATCAAAAAAGTTCGATCTAGACCGAGCTGAAGGAGTAGATCTCTCGAGACTGATCCTAAATAAATCATGAAGACTAGTTATGTAGAGAGTTGGCTTGGTAATGCTTAGAAGCATCATTCGAAGTTATAACATCATAAGAGATAGTATGTGGCCCGGGCCCTGTGGGAGTGAGGCTGTGGTGGGGACGAGAGGGTCACAGGGTTTCGATCAGCAGTAAAGAAACGTGTTGGCTTGTGTGGAGTGACTTGGGACTGGTTCGTGTTTACCACTAAGGCAGTATAAAATATGGTACTTTGTAGGTATATGAACCAAAGACTAATAGCTGGGTAAGAAGGGTGGAGTGAAGGAACGGTGCCGCCACCATGGACGACGAACCGGATCGACGACGCACTTAATGTTGGGGAAGGAGGAGTAGGTAGGGTTGAGGGAGGGAAGCTGGGATGGGTGCCTATACAGGATGAACCTTTGCACCTGAGGGAAAGTTATGGATGACGTGAGGTCGAGCAACAGGTCGGGTGAGATGCTGAAAATTGCGTGGTCATCTGAGGTGAGAGAGGATGGAGCTGTGGGGTTAGAACCACAGTAAATTGGGGGATGGTTGGAAACATATGTATGTAGATGGGGGGTGGTTTGGCATATGCACCTAGGGCATTTTTGGGTAAGTAGTACACATGTATTCCTTACATGTGTATTTACATGTATTACTTTAATTTCCTTGTAAGTAAGTATTACTTACATGTATTACTTTAATACACATGTATTAAATATCGACTGGGATGAACAGTAATACTGCACTTAGTGAGAGGCCTGGAGATGAGTGTCGTCTGGCCCTGGCTGCACTTGGCTTAGGTAGCGATGTATCATGAAGGAAGATAAAATAATATTATGTAAAACAATGAGAAATAACTAATGTAGTAGCGTTGTATGGGTGGTGCCTGGCCATCACTTCAGGATCTGTAGAGCTTTTGTGTACTCAAGCACAAATATAATAGCCTCCAACAGACGCCGGGAAGACACAAAGAAACCCGCGAACCCTCCGCTAAGTTCTGCGAGAGATGCAAGGGAAGGGAGCTATCAGAAGAAAGCGCCAAACCATTAAGACTATATAGCACTTGGAAGGTATTTGGATAAGGATTCGGGATGGGACGGAGGTAAATAATGGTGCCCAACCACTTGGACGGTCGGGGATTGAACGCTGACCTGCTTGAAGCCAGACCGTCGTTCTACCGTCCAGCTCAAGTGGCTGGGAGATACAAGTGAATGACTGCAAGACGAGGCGATGACACAATGTATGCCTGCGTGTAATGTATCTCTTCACGGCTAACAATGGGATTTTTTTAATAACATTAAATATACTCACTACCTCACTGAACAATTTGCTAAATAATGTGTAACTATGACTGGTTGAACCACGGGTACACTTGACATGACTGGTGGTGTAGCTGCTCTCTCAGTACACATGACCTGACTGTCTCAACTTAATTATTCTCAAATAAATGAACCACTTGGTACACTTAAATATTTAACTGCATGCCTCCCGGTACACATGTATTAAATATTGTAATAATAGATGATCTCCTGGTAAGTTTAAGCTAATTAGTGTTACACTGGGTGTGTGGGATTTTCCCAGCAGGAATTAATTGAATATATTTATTTAATTGAGTGGACTGTACTAGAGGAGTGAACTGTATGAATATTTAGATCTTCTGCTGGGTGTTACCCTCTACGCATAATTGGGGTGTTTATTATGAATATGTACCTTATATCCAAAATTCACTGAGAATAACAATAAACTTCAGAATATTATCATGTTAGTTAACTACCAATGGATTCGTATTCTCCTCATTAATGGAAAGAATTGCGAGCTTTGTAAATTGTGAATTGAGATTCGTATTCTACTCTAATGTCGCAACGGCGTGAAAAGATGGGAAGGGGAACTACCAGGAGAAAGCGCCAAGCCATTACGACTATATAGCACTTGGAAGGGGTCAGGATAAGGATTTGGGATGAGACAGGGAGAAAAGGAATGGTGACCAACCACTTGGACAGTCGGGGGATTGAACGCCGACCTGCATGACGCGAGACCGTCGCTCTACCGTCCAGCCCAAGTGGTTGGGTAGAAAAGACGCTCTCGTTGTCATTCAGTCGCAGTCTGAGTACCTTGTAGGTAGACAACGTAAAGGCTACGTAAGGATTCTTCAGGTAAATACGCCGTCTGCTCTTCTTCTCCTGAACTGCACCCGACTTTTGTGGGACTGCCTGTGTCATAACCCTAACAACTAATAAGCTATATATACTGGCCAGCACTATATACTGGTCCGGAATAACACTTGCCTAAGTGTAAGGTAGTGCTCGTATGTTGGTGCGGATTTTGATATCCTGTGTCGGGAAGCACGCACGGGGGGGGGGGGGGGGGGCTGATGGATGAGTGGATTGCGCTCTAGACTCGTGGACCTAGGGACAGGGGCTTCGATCCCCGGCACCACCGGAAAAGCAAATGGGCAGAGTTTCCTTCACCCTGATGTGCCTATTACCTAGCAGTAAATAGGTATCTGTTACTAACGTTAGACAGCTGCTACGGGCTGCTTCCTGGAGGTGTGTGGGTGTGAAAAAAATAGTTAGTATTTAGTAACAGTTGATTGATTGACAGTTGGGAGGTGGGTTGAAAGAGCAGAGATCAACCCCCGCAAGTACAACTAGGTGAATACAACTAAATGAATACAGAGCTTCACGGTCCAGGCGACTGGAGAGTCATGTGCTTACTGACGCTTGCATGGCGGGACTCCCGCTTCCTCCCTCCATCCTTCTGGATGCGTCTAATTTTCAGCTGATTTTATTATCAGCTAGGAAGGAAGACATTCAGGGATTCGTTATTTAATATTATATCCAGTATTTAAGGAATGTTTTCGTTAACATTTCAACTTAAAACTGTAAGTATTTTACTTCTATGAAGGGAAATATTAGGTACTTTCCGATGTGGTGGACGCAATGCCTTTCCTCTGTTGCTAAAAAATCTCTCTCCTTAACAATTTTAGTATTATTAGTAATGAACTGACCTAACTATTTTAATTAAACAGGTCAATTGTTAGTAATAGTTGTCGGAATTTCTGACACTGGATGATCTGTAGGGTAAAAGATGACCCCGCATACACGTATGTGAATATTGACCCGTGGGTGATCAGTAAGGTAAAGGATGACTACACGTACCCCTTTCAATGAGAACTATGGTTATCATTGTTACTATAAGTACTACCTAAACAAAAGGATGGGCTGGTGTGAGTGTGCTAAAATGTGCCTGAGCGTCAGTGGGCGAGTATGTGCAAGAATGTGTGTGAGTATGCGGGGTTATGTATGGAGTGTGTGTGTGTGCGTATGATTGTGTGTATGTGTGTGTGTGTGTGTGTGTGTGTGTGTGTGTGTGTGTGTGTGTGTGTGTGTGTGTGTGTGTGTGTGTGTGTGTGTGTGTGTGTGTGTGTGTGTGTGTGTGTGTGTGTGTGTGTGTGTGCGTGTGTGTGTGTGTGTGTGTGTGTGTGTGTGTGTGTGTGTGTGAGTATGCGGGGTTATGTATGGAGTGTGTGTGTGCGTATGATTGTGTGTGTGTGTGTGTGTGTGTGTGTGTGTGTGTGTGTGTGTGTGTGTGTGTGTGTGTGTGTGTGTGTGTGTGTGTGTGTGTGTGTGTGTGTGTGTGTACTCACCTAGTTGTACTCACCTAGTTGTGCTTGCGGGGGTTGAGCTCTGGCTCTTTGGTCCCGCCTCTCAACCGTCAATCAACAGGTGTACAGTTTCCTGAGCCTATTGGGCTCTATCATATCTACACTTGAAACTGTGTATGGAGTCAGCCTCCACCACATCGCTTCCTAATGCATTCCATTTGTCAACCACTCTGACACTAAAAAAGTTCTTTCTAATATCTCTGTGGCTCATTTGGGCACTCAGTTTCCACCTGTGTCCCCTAGTGCGTGTGCCCCTTGTGTTAAACAGCCTGTCGTTATCAACCCTGTCGATTCCCCTGAGAATCTTGAATGTGGTGATCATGTCCCCCCTAACTCTTCTGTCTTCCAACGAAGTGAGGTTTAATTCCTGCAGTCGCTCCTCGTAGCTCATACCTCTCAGCTCGCGTACTAGTCTGATGGCAAACCTTTGAACCTTTTCCAGTTTAGTCTTATGCTTGACTAGATAGGGACTCCATGCTGGAGCCGCATACTCCAGGATTGATCTGACATATGTGGTATATAATGCTCTGAAAGATTCCTTACACAGGTTTCTAAGGCGTGTGTGTGTGTGTGTGTGTGTGTGTGTGTGTGTGTGTGTGTGTGTGTGTGTGTGTGTGTGTGTATGTGTGTGTGTGTGTGTGTGCCTGAGTAATTACCTAAGTGTAGTTACAGGATGAGAGCCGCGCTCGTGGTGTCCTGTCTTCCCAGTGCTCTTTGTCCAACCGGTCCTCTTACGAAGAACGTCACTTTTCGTTCATATGCGTTACACATGGCAAAAATTGTCGTACTTGAAAATGGAAGCGGCTCGTGGAAGTGACGTACTTTTCCCTTTTCTGTTGTGGGTCCTCTGATAGGTTAGGAGAGAATACTTTAAATTGACCGTTTTCTTGACGTTGGGAAACCTTAGGAGGACGGTCTGCTTTGTCATATAACACTTTGTAGCTACTGACAGTTGTGGCCTCCACCACCCTCTCACTTGTTCCAACCGTCTACCATTCGCTGAAAGTGAATTTGCTTACATTTCTTCAACAGCTTTAATTACTTTAAATATATAACGTCTTGTTCTTGAAGTTACAGGGCTCAAGAATTCTTCCCTATCAATTTTGTAGATTCCGTTAATTTTTTGTACGTAGTGATCATATCACCTCTTTTTCCTCTACTATCTAGTTTTGGCATAGTTAATGCTTCTAATCTCTCCTCGTAGCTCTTGTCTTTCAGTTCCAGGAGCCATTTAGTTGCATGTCTTTGCACCTTTTCCAGTTTGTTGATGTGTTTTAAAGATATGGACACCATATATACTGCTGTATATTCCAACTTTGGTTATCTTAAGATGATTTTGGGGCTTAGCGTCTCCCCGGCCCGATCCTCAACCAACCCTTCTTTTTGTCATACATCCCCAGGAAGCAGCCCGTAGCAGCTGCCTAACTCCCAGGCACCTATTTTCTGCTAGGTGAACAGGTACATCAGGGTGAAAGAAACTCTGCCAATTTGTTTCCGCCCCCACCGAGGATCGAACCCGGAACCTTAGGACTACGAATCCGAAGCACTGTCCACTCAGTTGTCAGGTCTCTCAAAGGTCGTGAGCAATTTCTTTAGTGTTTCACAATCCATGTATTAAAAAGCAATTCTGAAATTGGAAAGCGAAGCATAGGCTCCTTCACGATGTTCTATGTGTGGTCCTCAAGGTATAGGTTTCTATGTAGATTTTTTATCATAATTTTATATAGCTTTTTCACATAATTTGAAGGTTGTGTTGGCCAATTTAGCATATGCCGCTGAGGATATCCTCTTGGTGTGGGCCTCTGAGGACAGGTTCGGTGTGATATCAACCCCCAGATCTTTCTCTCTATTTGACTCGTGTAGGATTTCACCTCCCATATGGTACCTTGTGTTCAGCCTTCTGCTCCCTTTGCCTAATTTTATTACTTTGCCCTTTCCTGAGTTGAACTTCAGTAGCCATTTTCTAGACCATTCCTCCAGTTTGTCCAGGTCGTCCAATAGTCTGTCGATCATCATCTGTTTTGATTCGTCGCATAATTTTTGCATCATCATCAAACATTGAGAAGAATGAGTCTATACCCTCTTTAAGATCGTTTACATATATTAGAAACAGGATGGGTCCAAGTACAGAGCCCTGTGGGACTCCGCTGGTGACATCTCGCCACTCTGATGTCTTCCCCCTCACAGTTACTCGCTGTTTCCTGTTCCTTAGATACTCCCTTATCCACTGGAGCACCTTACCTTTTACTCCTGCCTGTTGCTCCAACTTTCGTAACTGCCTTTTAAGGGGTACTGTGTCAAAAGCTTTCTGACAGTCCAAGAAAATGTAGCCTGCCCACCCTTCTCTTTCTTGCCTAATTTTTGTTGCTTGGTCATAGAACTCTATTAATCCAGTGAGGCCCGATTTACCATCTCTGAACCCATGTTGGTGGTGTGTTACAAAGCTATTTCTCTCCAGATGCTCTATGAGCCTTTTTTTCACGATCTTCCCCATCACCTTGTATGGTATACAAGTTAGGGAAACTGACCTGTAGTTCAGCACCCTTGCCTGTCATCCTTTTTGAATATTGGGACTACGTTAGCTGTCTTCCAGCTTTCTGGTAGGTCTCCTGTTTCTAGTGACCTGTTATACACCATTGAGAGTGGCATGCTTAGTGCTTCTGCACCTTCTTTTAGTATCCACGATGAGATTCCGTCAGGCCCAACAGCCTTTGTTACATTCAGCTCCATCAGATTTCTTTTGACCTCATCACTGGTGAGGTCAAAATCCTCCAAGGTTGCTTGGTTTGCCTCCTCCTCATTTAGCGCAGAAGCTTCTCCTTGATCTTTTGTGAAGACCTCCTGGGATCACTTGTTGAGTTCTTCACACACCTCCTTGCCATTCTCTGTGTATCTATTCTCCCCTTTTCTCAGTTTCATCACTTGTTCCTTCACCGCTGTTTTCCTCTTGATATGGCTGTGGAGCAGCTTTGGTTGGGTCTTAACTTTACTCGCGATGTTATGTGGAACTCTGTCGATAGCCATTTTTAGGTCCAGATAGATGCAGTCAACCCAACCATCTTATTTATATATTTTTTTCTTATTTATTTATATATACAGGAGTCCTTGCATTCGTGTACAGCTACTAGCACGCGTAGCGTTTCGGACAAGTTCTTAATCCTATGTTCCCAGGAATACGTCACGCCAAATCGTTTAACAACCAGGCACCCATTTTAATGTTGGGTAAACAGAGGCTACAGTTAAAGGTTTACACCCAGTAAATCCTCCTCGGCCAGGATACGAACCCAGGACAAAGCGCTCGCGAAACGTCAGGCGAATGTCTTACCACTACTCCACGGGGACTGCGGCGACTATCTTTCCTGTAAAATCTATTTGGCTTTATCATAGAAACTAAATAAATTCGTTACACGGGATCTTCCAGATCGAAAACCATATCGTCTGTTATTATATAATTTTTTCTTTGAATTTTATCCATTTACTTTTAATGATTTGTTCCAATATTTTGACTATTACACTTGTTAGTAATACAGGTCTGTAAGTGAGGGGTTCTTCACTGCTGCCACTTTTGTAGACTGAAACTATGTTAGCCTTTTCCCACACATTTGTTAAGACTCCTGTACACAAGGATGCCTGAAAAATCAGTAGAAGGGGATTGATGAGCTTAGGTGAAAAGATGCTTATGAATGTAGGTGAATGCTGAATGGTAAATGCAGGTAAATGCTGAGCCTGAAAAATCAGTTGAAGTGAAATGCTGATCTCAGGTGCGCATTCTCTCAGAACCCATAGTGAGGCTCCATCTTGGCCAAATGCCAATTGTTTTTACTTAGCTCCTTGAGCATTTTTTCCACTTCTTCTCAAGAAACCTCTAAGTGATCTGTGTTGTTTCTGGTATTCTTTTTATGTCTGATTTTCTGAACATATCATTTTGCACAGACACACTTTTGGAACTGTTTGGAGGAATTAGGGTTCCTCCAAACATGGAAGATTGTGAATCACTGCCGTCTAGTGCGTGCAGACTGATACACTTCAATCTGACTTCAAAAGAAAAGGTCCCCAAAACCAGGCATTAACATCCTCTTCCGTATTTTCTGCAGTATTGTTAACTTTTCTGAAAAGTTATCAACTTTCGTTGCTGGATTATTAAGTGTTGCCATAATATTGCATGCTTTTGCTGAAGTATTATTAAAAAAAATTGTTGGTAAGGGTATTTTATCCTGAAAATATTGACATTTTTAAGTATCATAGTTTTTACATAGATATTTTGAGTTTAGATTTTTCCTAACATTTCCATTATTTTATTTTTCAGTTACTAATAGCAACGGAAAATATGACTAATAATTGTTACATTCTCAGAGTGAGTGTTGGAGGCAGTGTGACGCAGCATACGAGGAGATGTTGCACATGATCAAGGTCGGACACACAAAATCACTTGTAGGAAATATCCCCAACATATTGGACGGTCATCTGCAGGATGCCTCTGGCAGGACTGTCTTCCACTGGGCTGCGGAACTCGGCCTGACGGAGGCGGTGAAGGTCCTCATGGAGGATTGTCGGATATTCCCGAACGTCCTGACCTGGGATGGTGAGACTGCTGCTGACCTGGCACTAAGAGCGGGTCAATTCCAGCTTGCTCTGTGGAAAGTTCTCCACCAGGTGGTACTATGGAGAGGTCACCACCAGCGGCAGCACAGTATCAATAACACACTCTCAAACGTTGCGGAGTCTCCAGAACAGCTGTATGAGCAGCTGCTTGTTGTCATCAGCCAGGGGGATGACGTCATGAAGGCAGGCGAGCTGCTGAAGAAAGGGTCCCCAATGGAACCCGTTGGAGACTGGACCATTTCCGCCCTCTCTTCCGCCATTACCAGCAACCGGCGAAGAATCATTAGTCTCTTAGTGGCAGCAGGAGCGCCTCTAACCACAACCTCACATGGCCTCAACCTCCTAGCGCAGGCTTGGTGTTCCCGCGACGTCACACCTGAGGTGCAAGCCATCGTTACAAGGGTAAATGATTACAATTATCCTGTCTGATATTGATTACCAATAATCCATTAGTACCGTGTTCACAGCCACCTCCTTTTCCTGTTTCAGACACAATCATTACCACTATTTACTGTTTCCTAGCAACAAGATTATTATTACAACATAAGAATAAAGGAAATGAAAAGGGCTCATTATCACTCACAAGGCAGCTTCTGTTTAGATTCAATTGAATTCATTCATATGTATGTCTATCGTACGCTGATAGAATCTATCGATCCACATCTATTCAATGGACTGGGATTTTCTTCCAGAAATACACAACCTTGTATCCACATCAGTAATTACCAAGATCTTTCTTGAATCTAAACCTATCCATTATTGATAATTCTATTTTGTCTTGATATATTTATTGTTTTATATCAGAAAAAGCGCTGAGTTAGATGAAAGGATGACTACTGGCGTCGAAATATAGTCAAATTAGCATAACTTCATAAAAGGAAAATAGATAATCCCAAAATCTTTCCATTACATCTGAAAAAACACATTATTATTATTGGATTTACAGGACTTGTGTTGGAGGCTGAGGGAGTACTTAAGTATTGAGCATCGTGAGCGTGAGGCATCGTGAGTGTGGGGCATCGTGAGTGTGGGGCATCGTGAGTGTGGGCATCGTGAGTGTGGGGCATCGTGAGTGTGGGGCATCGTGAGTGTGGGGCATCGTGAGTGTGGGGCATCGTGAGTGTGGGGCATCGTGAGTGTGGGGCATCGTGAGTGTGGGCATCTTGAGTGTGGGGCATCGTGAGTGTGGGGCAGTCGAGTGTGGGGCATCGTGAGTGTAGGGCATCGTGAGTGTGGGGCATCTTGAGTGTGGGGCATCGTGAGTGTGGGGCATCGTGAGTGTGGGGCATCGTGAGTGGGGGCATCGTGAGTGTGGGGGCATCGCGAGTGTGGGGCATCGTGAGTGTGGGGGCATCGTGAGTGTGGGGATCGTGAGTGTGGGCACGTGAGTATGGGGCATCATGAGTGTGGGGCATCGTTAGTGTGGGGCATCGTGAGTGTGGGGCATCGTGAGTGT
>WNGS01161250.1:35084-53940 GCA_020271785.1 Procambarus virginalis
TAGAGAGCAGCAGTCACACTCAGCACTTTGGCATAGAAAACGACTACACCACCTTGAAGCAAGCTGTGTTGGACGCCTACCTTCTCTCCACCGAAAGCTATCGACGAAAGTTTCGTGACTACGTCAAGGCAAGTACCACCACCTTCTTAGAATTTGCTAACACCAAACGGAGATATTTCATGAAATGGCTGGAGGCAGCACATGTCTCTACTTTTTCAGAGCTTGTCAACCTCATACTGGTTGAAGAATTTTTGAGACGTGTACCTCCTCCTGTCCGCCTATACTTAGCAGACAAAGAAGAGACGGATTTGGTGAAGTGCGCGAAGTCAGCTGACACTTACAGCCTCATCCACCGGCTGACACCAGAACCTACCAGCAAGAAGTCTTGGTACAGTTACGAGAAAGCGAGCCCAGATCAAGGTACCTCTCAACTGTACTGCAGGTATTGTCGACTATATGGACACACCATTGAGAAATGTGGTAAGTCCCAATCTAAAGGTAACATCGAACCTCCTAAGTCTAAACCTACTCACCCTAAGTCCGGTAAGCCTGTAATGAATGTTGGTGTTCATGCTAATGATCTCTCTCTCTTTAGCAAGCATCTATATCCAGGAACTATCTCTACCCACGGTTCAGATTCAGAGGGACGTTTTGGACTTAAGATCCTGCGGGACACAGCGGCTCTACAATCGATCGTCTTGAAATCAGCTGTGCCCAACGTCGCCTACACAGGAGAGACTGTATTCATCACTGACCTTACTGCTACAACTCCTTATCCCTTGCCAGAGTTTACCTAGATTGTCCCTTCGTGACCGGTGAAGTCCAAGTCGCCGTCAGGGAAAAGCCTTTTCCCATGCCTGGAGTGCAACTTCTCCTGGGCAACGACTTGGCAGAAGACCAACAACCAAACAACCTGATCGTCAAGGACATATCCGAGGTAAGCAACTCTGTGTTGGATAACCCGATTTTTGAGCATGTTCCAGCAAAGGTTCAAGAGAGTGATGAAGGTTCTCCTCCTGTTATGGTGACCACCCGTGCTCAAGCTGCACGACCACAGCCAGCTGACTCTACTGCTACCGCTGTCCCTCAGGACCCTTCGAAACTACCCCCTAATCTGACCGCTTTGGAGTTCCGTAAGTTACAGAGAGATGATCTTACCTTGACACCATTATTCTTTCAGGCTGAAACCCAATCCGACAGTGTTCCTGGGTTCTTTATGGAGAACGAAATACTCTATCGCAGGTATAGACCCAGTAAACTGAAGGACGAGGACGATTGGGCAGACGTTGAACAACTAGTGATTCCTACCAGCCTGCGGCCCACGATTCTACACCTGGCCCACGGCGCTTTGTCACACTACGGGTTCAACAAGACTTACCATGGAATTCGACAAGACTACTACTGGCCAGGTATGGTTAACGATGTAAAGAATCATGTCAAAATGCCACGTGTGTCAGTTAGCCGGGAAACCGAACGTTTCCATTCCCAGAGCACCACTGATACCCATCCAGGTGCCTGAGGAACCGTTCCACAAGCTTATTATTGACTGTGTTGGTCCTTTGCCTCGGACCAGTGCAGGCAACGCCTATATCTTAACCATCCTGTGTCCTACCACCAGATTTCCGATAGCAGTTCCAGTGAAAAATATTACGGCTGCTACAGTGGTGAAGAATCTACTGAAAATCTTCACCCAGTATGGATTTCCGAGGGAGATTCAGAGCGACTGTGGCACCAACTTCACCAGTGATCTCTTCAAACGGACTCTGGAGGAGTTCAACATCAAACAGGTACTGTCCAGCCCCTATCATCCTGCTTCACAGGGTTCTCTCGAGCGTAGTCATCAAACCATCAAGGCACTCTTAAAAAAGTTTTGTAATGAGACCTCAAAGGATTGGGATAGGCAAATTGATCTCATCATGTGTATTTTCAGAAGTCTTCCCAACGAGTCACTAGGAGTATCTCCTTATGAGATGCTCTACGGACGTAAGTGCCGTACACCTCTCAAGGCTTTCAAGGATTCTCTACGTGATGCCACCTTCAGTGAGCATCAGAATGTGCCCCAGTATCTTCAAAACCTCCGACACATTCTAGAGAGGGTCCATTCCTTTGCTAGCAACAACCTACAGAAAGCCCAGGAGAGGATGAAGACTCGTTACGACCAGCACTGCAAAGTAAGGAAGTTTAAACCAGGAGACTTAGTTCTTGCCTATTTCCCTATCCCAGGTTCTCCTTTACAGAACAGGTTCTCAGGACCCTACCGTGTTAAGGAGTGCCGGAACAACTTCAACTACGTTCTCGAGACCCCCGATAGGCGGCGGAAGACCCAGCTGTGCCACATCAATCTACTCAAGCCCTACCATGGGGTTCCTCCCACTGTGTTAACCAATTTCACCTCATTTACAGGTCCATACAGCCACAGTGAGACCTTCCCTGCTTCTCCTTCCGAAAGCACTGACACTGAGACAGCGCTTTCTAATTCGGAAATCCTTACTGACTTTTATAATCACCTTCAGGACAGTAATTGTGCTCCTTTATCATATTCTAATACTTCTCTCGCCTCGCCAGATATCAAGTCTCCCATCCTCCATAGCGACGCCAGTGGTACCGGCAACGTGGGTGACCTGGTACAACAAGGCGACGAGACTCTACATACCAACTACCATAAACGACACCACGAGCAACAAGGAGCTACTCGTCGTCCTGAACAGGCAACACTTTGCTCCATACCAGCAAAGTACTCAGTCCACCACCATCTACATGGACCACAACCATCTTCATTTCCTACAGACAGCCCAACTCAACCATCGACTACTTCTATAATGGGCTTGCCAGCTACATCATTTCAGCCTGGAGATTGCTACACCCAGAAGTCTGACTACATCATATCAGACGTCCTCTCCAGCATCACTGAGGTAGAGGCAGCTCCACCTCCCACTCTACCTCCCGTGAACGTGACTCTGCCAGAACCGCAGGCTTCGGGGGAGAGTTGTGACGATAATCTCTTCCCAGAGATTGAGCCTGCTATTTCCTTCCTTCATCTACAATATGCAAGATACGTTTTATAGTGGCTTAACGTATATATCAAGACAGCCACACGCACCTGCAACTCCCTCCTTCCCCCCACTTCTGCACACCTGGTCGACCTGCCAACTGCTGCTCCCAGCCAAACTAGCGACTTGCGGCCGTCCTGCATTCTCATTGGCCGCTAACCAACACACCACTCCGCTCCACGCCAATCACATTCCTCGCCAGTCATTGTGGAGTCCCTTGCAGTTCTTCCAGCCAGAATATATCTTGTGCTCCTGCTGTGAACACCTAATTTGACTCACCTCGTGTGATCAAATAGAGGTTTATAGCTAGCGCATATATTCCCAGCACTATTTATTTTACTTGTCACTTTTCCTCCCTTTAACGTAATTCAGTTTTATGTTCAGTTATTTTTCCACTTGTTGTTGTGCACCTTAAGCCAAGATTTTTGCCTTTATTTCAATTTGTTTCTTAGTGTTATTAAAGAGCATTGTTTTTTATTGTGTTTTATGTCTCTTCCCTTACCACAGATTATCAAACACGCAGTCATTCTTTTTTTTTCCTTTTTTTTACTTTTTTTTCTTATGTGTGACCTGGCATTAACATCTGCCAGTGGAAGACTGCCGACCACCATACTCCACTACTTTACCGTCACAATATATATATATATATATATATATATATTATATTATATATATATATATATATATATATATTATATATATATTATATATTATAGCTTCATAATTACAATTGTTACTTAACCTATTATAGGTATCGGTTAAGTAATAATTGTAATTACGAAGCAATAAGATGCTTATCTTAACATACTAACAAGGTTAGGTAAGGTTGGTGTTTTCTTTGAAGCTTTTCAAGGTAAACTATTATGTTTAGTATATCATCTATGCACGTATTTAATAAGTCAATATTGACTATACGAATTTGCGAGGACGGGTTGACAAAACATAACCAAGAAAGTCTCAACGGTTGGTATACTTTCTAAAATCACATATTATGTTGCAAACTCTGCTCTTCTCTCACTATACTATGCGCTAATCTATTCCTATCTTACATATGGTATCTGTGCATGGGGTTCAACAACTGCAAACTACCTCATACCCATCATCACCCACAAAATCTGTTTGCCTTATTCAGAAATAAAACCAAAAGTACCTAATTTCATCTTCATAGTTTCCTAATTAGTGCTTTAAACTCGCACTGTATCTTATGCTTCCCAATCTCCCAATATATGGACCTAAGTCATAAAACCTCATCATTGTAATCATTGCTATCATCATATATAATGGTTGTTATACTGAACGCATATTTCACTGCATTATACCTTGAAATAATCCTCAAATTATACTACAATGTACCTATTCATAACCCTCAAATTCTACTTTAATGTACCTACTAATCTTTGTCAGATATTCTTACATTGTACCTGTTAAAAAAATCTATTTTGATAGAAATTATCTACTTAAAATTATCTGTTAAATTAAGAACATGCCCGATACGCTTTGCGTGTTAGTGACTTTACAAGAATGTATAAACATCAATGCTTTGTACTCTCATAAACCCAATGTAATTTCTTGTATATATATAAATAAATAAAATACAATTAAATCAATTTCAAATAAATAAACTTGTGAGCAAAGGGTTGTTTAATCGTTTGGCAGTTACTTTGGCTTAGTGAGGAGAGGACAGTGTGTTTTGTAGAGGCTTACAGTTTTGGAGAGAAAGATGATGGCTAATGAATTTATATCCTACGTGATGTTGAGTTCAGATTCCCAGTTTATATCGTTATTTTATATCAAAGTTAGGAATTTTATATCGTTAAGTGCATTTATGAGGTTCCCTATTGCTGATTTGCTTTGCAGTTTAAAGGTAAGTTTATTGGTAACCAAGGGTGACATGTCCATGTTTGCTGAGAGGAAGGTTGGATAGTGACTGGTTGTTCCGTCAGTGATTATACCAGAGACAAAGGGGGGTTGTTATAAGTGTATATATGTGGTCCAGGCTTGTAGCAGATGTTTGAGTAATTCGAGTGGATTTAGTGACTGTGGGGATTAGCATACAGTAGTTCATGCTGTTTAAGAAGTATTCGACTTGGTGGGCTATTTTGATGACAGAGCTCAATGTTGAAGTCACCTTCTAGGAGGACATGATTTTTGTTGCTTGTTGTTTATGATTAGGTTCCTTAAATTATCAGAGAATGCAGTTGTATTAGTAGTGGGAAATCTATAAAATGCTCCAGTAGTTACTGACGATTTAAGGGTTTTGACCGAGAATTGAACTAAGGTATATTCATAGTAGTCGTCTCAATTGCTAATAACACTTGGGCAATTGAAGTTATCTTGATAATAGATAGCTGTACCACCTCCTTTTTTGTCAAGCTTGCAGTTGTGAATGGCTTTATATCTGGCCAAGTTGAATAGTTGGGTCTGTTCTTTACTTAGCCATGTTTCTTTTAAAATGATGAAAGATAGTTTAGTGTCTAGGGCTTCAAGTAGCACACTGATGTCATCCAAATGTTTACTAAGTGATCTGACATTTTGGTTGAATACTGATAGGCTAGTGTTATTTTTTAGTTTGTTTTGAGCAAGGTTTGCTGTTTGGTGACTGAAATAGTGATGATTAATGTGCTGGTTATTGTAAATATTTGATAGCAAGTTTAATTCAGGGTCAATGGTATTTTGCATTGAGTAAGAATTGAGAAGACTTAAAGGATATTCTGATTATAATATGGAGGAGGTGTGTGACAGTAAATTACAATAAACAATTAAAAAACTTAAATTAAAAAAAATCATCACTGAGATGAAAGTATATAATAAAATAATAATAGAATACTATATACTAATATCAGTAGAATATTTTTTTTTTTTGCAGGGATATTCCTGTGTGGGCCTAAGCCTCTGGCTGGCCCACTAAGTGTTGCTTGTTTCTGTTTTACTTAGGCAGAGTATGAGTATTTATGACTCGTATGGTGCTTCAGCAAGATTTTGCCCCATGTGTTTAACAATTTCTTCTGCTCTGTTGAATCTAAGTTGAAATCTTAATGGGTTTGTAACTGTGCAGTGTGTTAGATAATGTTCCAGAGGTCTGTCGGGCATTTCTCCACAGTGCTGACATTTCATCTCATCTTCCGGAACCTGTAAGCCTATTTTCCCTGCACATGGGTATCCAAGCCTGATGTGATGTAAGTGTACTTCTGTTGTTCTACTGCTCCCTTTCATCAAAATAAGTGGTTCGTAGTTTGTTGAATTCTTGTACCAACGCGCAGATCCTCAGTAGAATAATAAAACTTTAAAGCAATCACAAGAAATAGTAGATATAAAAATAACTATAGCCAAAAAATTCAAATGCACGTGAAATAGGAACAAGTAAAAGTAAACTAAAAATCAATGTAATTAGACAAGAAGGATTCAGATGTCAAGTTAAAAATAAAGATTCAGTTAAGATTGAAAAGAATAATGCGCTATAGTGAGATAGACAAGATTAATATTCTTTTTATAATAACTATATTACTATAGTTATTAATAAATAGTTATGGCAGAAAATGCAAATAAAATAGGAACAAGTTAACAATGAAATACGAATCAGTGTAATATAAAAGTAGGATACAGATGATAAGTAAAATTAAGGATTCAATAAAACTGATATGTCATGATTGACATCGCGAAAGCCTTATTTAAATATCCAATAAGATTTTGGATTAATACAAAAAATGACAAGGTTAATCTTAATTAATTTATACTGATTAATATAATCTTAATATAATATATTCTCAATTATAAATAAATATAGTTAGCTTAATTATGATATTATAATTAATAAGCCTTAACAAAAATATGGTCCTAATTAATTTAGTATAATTAATTATTAATCTTAATTAATTTATCAATAAATTTAAAGATAACAAATAAAATATTACTAACTAGTAGGCCTTTGCTAAGATACTGAGATAGATGCTTACCTCTGTATTGGTAATCATTTGAGGAAGATGCTTACCGTACATGAAGACTTTATTAAGAAGTTAGGAACTTTTATGGACGAGAGAACATTATTTAACGAATAGAGTGAAAAACAGTATCTTGGACAGGGTTAGGCTAAGTAAGGCTTTGTCACTCATGAGATATTTCCAGTATTGGAAGGATGCTGGTTTTCAGTTATGCCAAAGTCAATAAAGGATGTCATTAGCTGTTGGTCACACTTTATTTCATACATTTTACCTGTTCTCTTCTTCATCACAATGATCATTCCATTCCTAATGTAGCACTGCTTGATAAGACTTGGGTTTTGTTTGCGAATTTGACGCAGCCTGTAGAGGAGGGATAAATGCCATATTATTATGTGTAGCCCATTGATAAATCTGATTTACATCTGATTGGAGGTTTGCTGTGTCCTCTATGTTGTCTACTCTCATTAAAATCCTGTTGTCATTTGCAAAGGATGATAAGGTACTATAGTTTGTGTCCTTGTCTATATCTGATACGAGAATGAGAAAAAGTACTGGATCAAGCACAGTACCTTGGGGAACTGAGCTCTTCACAGTTTATGATCCGGATTTTATTTGTTGATTATTACACATTGGGTTCTGTTAGTCAGGAAATTGTAATCCATTTGCCTATTTTTCTGGTAATTCCTTTTGAACGCATTTTGTGTGCAGTAACACCATAGTCACATTTGTCGAAGTCTTTTGCGAAATCTGTGTAAATTACATCAGCGTTTTGCTTGTCTTCCAAGGCATCTAAGGCCATGTCATAGTAGTCCAGCAACTGTGAGAGGCAAGAGCGCCCTGTTCTGAAAACATGTTGTCCAGGGTTATGGAGATGCTGTAATCCCATGCATTTTGTGATCTTACTTTTTAGCACGCTCTCAAAGATTTTTATGATATTAATGCTATCAGTCCGCAATTTTTTGCCCCCCCTGCCTTATTTCCCCTTTTACCCTTTCCAAACAACATCTCTATTCATCACAATTTGATTTACGGATATCTGGTACCCATGCAGAAGGCCTATTGGCCCATACGAGACCGCTCTTATTTATATCCACAGAAAGTCACTAATATATTTTTCTATGTTATGCTTGAAACACTTGAGTGATCCCATGTCATTTAACTTACCAGGTAGTCTGTTTCACAAATCAACAACCCTGTTTCCAAACCAGTATTTACCCAGGGCTTTCCTAAATCACAAGTTTTCCAATATGTATGTATGTATTGTGAAGTGTTCTATTTTGTGATGATATATTTAGCACCCTATTTTTATATCAGTTGTTATTTACCTGAATTTACCTGAGGGACACTGATACTTGTGGCCTCTACGAGGACGATAGGAAGCCCGCTGCTTGTCGAAGGTCCCTCAATTTGCCTTCATAATCTTTTCCAGCATTACTTTAAAATTTAACAGGGTTTTGGCATTTACGACTTCGGCGGATAGGCGGTTCCATGGGGTTTATAGCCCAGTAAGTGACTATATCCTTGTATCTCCCTCGCACACAGCACCATGTCACCCATAACTCGTAACACATGTTTATTTGTGCTGCTTCATGAAGGTGGTCACTTCTCACAGGTGTTCCTGCATATACTCCAACATGAACATGGTAAAATTAAAGCCCTACCCGAACTTGGTAGAGGTGTTGATGAGCTCATACGTGCCATAAGAGGTGAGTCTCCAGGGCGAGCTTGCTGGCCCCCAGGTACACCAGGGAGCCACACACAGCTCATGGTCCAGGCGGCTCGGGCCAAATGTACCTTGACATGCAGCTTCCTGTACCTGGCTGGTGCCTTGGCCTCCTTATGCACCGAGTCCAGCGTGAGTCCTCTGCATGCTGCATTAGAAGAAGGGCACTGGAGCCTTGCAGAGCAGATGGTGAAGGACATGGGAGGCTGTGTGTATGTTCCTGACTCCGCTGGACGGCTGCCCACAGCCATGCTTCCTCCACACCTCCGCCGCTTACTTGAAAACGTCAGTGTTGCATCGGACTGAATATTTATACACAGCCAACCATGAGTAACTATGTCAAAGTTAATTTAGCAGATCACTAATATTCAAATATTCATTGTTGTAAGTAAAAATACTATACTTAACAGCAAAATTTACCTCATTGCACATTCACGTTTAGTTATTAGATGAAGATTATGTTATAAAATTCAAAGACACTTTTTTGTAATTGACCATAAATGTATAACGTTATCAATTAAAAAAAATATTAATAATTGATTCTAGTTTGAGATTTGCTGTATTTTCAAATTTTAATATTAAACGGAATTGCCTTAGATATCATAATAATTCAAACCAATTATTTTCAGGTTATTTATAAGAAAGAAAGGAGTCAGTTGCATGACCTGCAGAGGAAGATCACGAATAACATTGTCAAGCAAGAGCTGAAAGTTCAGCAACTTCTCTTTGCCATCTACTCAAGTGAAGCAACTTTTCAAGTGGAGGCAGTCAGATACCGTTCCAACGTATTTCATATAGGATCCCAGGCTCTCCTGGAGGCCTCGCGAAGTGGGCTTCAGCAGCTGATATATCTCCTGGTGAAGGTGGGAGGCCTGCCTGTAGACGCAGTAGTGGATCCCACGAGCGGCACCACTGCCCTTCACCAGGCGGCCTCGCGTGGCAAGTCTGGTGTCATTCTCTTGCTACTGAGCCTGGGAGCCTGGCCGCTCCTCCCTGACAGATATGGACAAACTCCTCCCCACTTGGCTTCAATGTTTGCCCATCAGCACGCTTATGAACTTTTTAATAAATTTCTTATGAAGTACAATCTCTACTGCAGGGCTGGGACTGTCCCTCAAGAAATTCGTGGAAATTTCTTGAAACGTCTAGAAATGTTCAACAGTTGCAATTATGCCTCTAGGTTAAGTATTCACGAAATAAACAACGACCAGATAGAGGCAACTAAGAACCTTCTTCGTCATATTGACTTTGCAAAATTGGTGGGATGCACACAAAAGGAAACTATTGATTTCACTAGTGGTGAAGCCCAAGAAATCAGAGATTCTGTCATGAAAGAGCTTCAACAAATCATGAAGAAGATTCCAAGTGAAACTTTTAAAGGAAAACTCAGATTGGTTGGGAGCTCTGCAGATGGCACACGGATTGGTTATCCTGATAATTATGATGTTAATTTTGTTATAGAGGAACTTCCTGAAGTCGAAGTTAATATATTACAACAAAAACTGGAGGATGTCTTGGTTAGTGGTCACAAGTTAACTTTGGAGCTGAAGACAGAAGACAATACTTTCCAAGGCAATAACCTAATAACAAAGTTTTATAAGTATGTCTGGAACTGCTTGAAAAGCTACATTTTGCTTAACAGAAAGCTTAGTCTGGTTCCACCTGGTCTGACCAGGACGCGGGTGGGCGTGAAACTGTCTCTGGCTTGGCAGGGAAGCGAGTATCCCCTGTTGTTGATTGACGTTGACTTAGTGCCAGTGTTGGTTGTGCCTTGGCCTGAGGAGATAAGCAGACCTTACCTAACACCTGACTCCTCACATATGATCCACCTCAGCAACACAGAAGATGGAACTTATATATGCAGCTTTGCAGCAACAGAGGTGGAGGTGGTGCAGCAGCTGGAGCCTCAGGAGCACCAAGTGTTCCTAACATGCAAGACTCTCCTCTCCCGCATGGAGGCTCAACCATGGATGCCCAGACACATGAAGAACCAATTTTCCTGGTGGGATTCCCGCTATTGGAAAATACCAACTCCTGCAGGATTCTGTCTGAAAAATTCCTTTTTCAAACAGGTGGAAAAGAAGCGAAAGAAGGGAGTTAATTGGCAAAAAAAAGACCTAATAATCTTGGTGACGTCTATCTTCCAAGGAATGTGCCTGGAGACAGATGGTTCCTCGCCTGGTGCTCGGAGTCTTGTGCCAGCCAAAATTAATGCTTACTTTGGAAGTGAATGTGCGAGATCCAAAGTGGCCGAAGGAGCTCCGGAAATTGTCAACTTTCTCAGGAAAAAGCTTTAGAAATTGACCAACGTGGTGTATCTCTACTGCTGCCAGAACTTGTCCTGCCGACACCTGGGAAGTATGCAGCTGTTTCTGGTTTCACAATTAGCTAGCTAGATTGAATTTTGCCATTTTCTTAAGTTACCATGTGATCTCTGTTATGATGCTTGGCTTGCTCTCCCCAATCCCCTCCCTTTCCAGCCTGTTGTCGTCTTGAGGGGGCTTCGTGAGCGGCTGCTGGGGTGTGTTGGTCCATGGGATAGTTCTCTCTCCTTTTGAAGCCTTACGCTCTTGCTGCCGTCTTCACAAATTATGCTGGAAGTCTTTTCCTCTTCCTTACATTTCATTTTTCATCCCCCTCTTCTTCTTTCTAATTGTCATTTCATGCTGACATTTTGCCATTCTTCATTATTCTTTTAGACTTCTTCTGTTTTGACACCCGTGTGTTTGGGGAGGCACACTCTCTCACCCATAGAACTGTGGTACCCAACGTTTCAAGCGAAGGGACACTTTTAATGTCAATCCTCGCCTTCGTTGCCGAACCCAATCTCGATGGACTGATGGTTCTTAAGGTGGCAATTGCAGGGCATACATTCACGATGTACCCCTGGGGTTGGAGGGGTACATTGGGTGTTGTCGGATGTCCTACCCTCTAATTGTGTCTCCATGGTTGGTATGGGGAATTATTCGTGAATGAAATTATTACCTCCTTGTTTCTATGCTGCCGAATAATCCTCTTATAACTTCCTGAACTCGTGGGATGGGCGACCAGGCCCCCTTGGGCTGTGTTGGAAGATCGGGCTCTATAGCCCCCACTACATTACGCCCAGACCAAGCTACTCCTTTGACCCTCCCAACTACCCTCCTTCACGCCCTTCCTTCCTTTGTGATAGGGTTGAGCCCCAAGCCCTTGGTGGTAACCACCTCATCACCTGCAGCGGCTACTTCTCTCATTGTGACAACCGCAACTTTTACCCCCATCTCATGGGGGTGCTCGGTGCCGACCCCTCCACAGACGCAGTCACACGATTCCTTTTAATGCTAATACATTCCACGCCTTGTTTGGTCCTGCTACATGGACTAAATACTTTGATATCAAACATCTAGATTCTACACATCCATACGATATCTCCCCCCCTAAACACCTCGTTGATTCGGTGGATGCCTCTGTTACTTTTAATCCCACATGTTTCAGTGACATGTTTTATGTCGTTGCTGCTCCATCTCAGGATTCAGCTGTCCACTTAGCTGCATTATCCAGCATTCGGGAGCCCCTGTTAGGGTCTCCAAAAATGTCCGGTTAAATGCCTGAATTGGCACTATTATCCTCCGGCACCATGTTGTGACTGATATTAGGTACCTGAAAGACTGCCATGAGGATATTAAACATATCCTTGAAGCCCAAGGCCATTCTGTCCTCTGGGTTGAGACATTCACTTGACCCCCTCGTGGACATCATCATCATCAGCCTCTTCACGTTTTGAAGATCACTTTTGCTACAAGGACCCTTTCAACTTTTATAATTCTTGCTGGTGCCAGATGCTCTGTTCAGTAATACATTCCCTCTCCTAGACTTTGCAATAAGTGCTGGAATTTAGGCATGGTGCCCTCAAATGCTCAAGTTTAGTGTCTCTATGCCCCATGTTTGAGGACTCGAGTCACTCTAAGATGGAGTGCTCTTATTTCCAGGCTCACTGCCTTTATTGCAGTGACGCTCACCCTACTTTCTCCCGCCCGTGTATACAGCACAAATTTGATAAAGCCATCTTCAATTTAAAGCACTGCGATCGTTTTGTCTTTTCCTGAAGTGTAACACAAAGTCCATCATCTTTCCTCTTTCGCTAGCAAATCTTATGCTCGTGTGTTGCGTTCCACTTCTCCTCGCCCTACCCTCCTTTTTCAGTCTCACAACCGTTTCCAGGCCGTGGACCTGGACGCACCCACCGACTCTCCCCTACTCTTTAACGTTCTGAATCTAGAGGTCCTTCTCCTGGTTCTCCATCTGGTTGTTTCCCTCCTTCCTTTTGAGTCTACCGAATCTCCTGTGTCTTCTTTCCCGTCTTCCCCCGCTCCTTCTTCCCAGCCCTTTCACCTGTCTCTTGGCCCTCCGTGGCGCCTGTCTATCCAGGCTGTTGTCCATCATCCTCCCAGCAATCTTCATGTTCATCGCTCCCGTTCTCCTTCTCCTGTTGAGACTATGGTGACTATCGTCCAATACATTGTTGCTGGCACACCTGTCTCTTTAAGGCAGAAATGTAACCTGGTTCCTCTCCTTCTTCCTCTCTGACAGGTAAGAAGGCGTCGTTTTCTTCCCCACCCTCTGATTCCGACTATCACTGCATCCCCTCCCATTTCGGTGGTCGATCCCCCTGTCCCGGCTTTGGAGGTACCTTTAGCCCTCGATTCTCTCTCGGTTACTGCCATTACTGAGGTGTGTCACCTGTTTCTGACCCTCCCCCCTTCCCCTGATTCCTGTGGCCGCCCCTCTCCATTACATCCTCTAGGTCCGGACCCTGTCCGTTCGCCTCTGGTCCGTCCTCCCACTCCCTTAACTTCACTGTCATTGCCAAATTTACCCATGCCCCCCGAACCCTGATTTCACTGATCCTGATCTTCTTTAGTATATTGTGTTCTTCTTTGCCTTTGTCTCTTCATTGTTCTCTGTTGCTGTTCTCTCTCCTTTTGACTATGTTTGTTCTTCAATGGAATGTTCGTGGATTTTATGCCAACTTCCATGAACTCCGACTTCTGATAACACAGTTTTCACCGCTTTGTGTGAAAACACAAAGGAGCCGATGCTTAGTGCTCGTCCTGGTCATTTCGTGGTTATTCCTTTCTCTCTGCCCACCCCTCCACCTTTTGTTGGTGCCCATACTCTACTACTCTCTTGAATCATACTGATATTCTCTTCGTTCCCCTACTTTTTCCGTCACCTATCCAATGTTCTGTGTTCTGTATCTTTGTGAGTAAATGGAATACAGTCTTTTCTAATTATTTCCCCCCCTAATGCCCACTTTCTCTTCTTCATCTTAAGCACCTGTTGCACTTCTAACCAGAGCCTGTGCTCCTGTTCGGTGATTTCAACTGTCGGCTTACCCTCTGGGGTGATGCTCTGACAAAACCGGGGCCGCCTACTCGAACCATTTGTCCTCTCTTCTTCTCCACCTCTTCTGAATTCTGGTGAACCCACTCATGTGGACTCCCGCACTCGCACCCTCTACTGTCTTGATCTTTCTCTCTGCTCTTGTCTTTACTTAAATTTCACATGGCGGGTTCTTGATGACCTCCATAACAGTGACCATTTCCCCATCCTTGTCACCTTTTTCTCTTTTCGCCCTCCCCTCTCCTTCCCTAGGTGGCAGTTTGTTAAGGCTGACTGGAATCTATTCACCCTCCATACTACTCTTTCTGACCTCTCTGCTCTGCTTCTCCCTCCAGCCCTCCTCTTTTACATGACACCATATTCGACGCTTCCCTCGCTCTATTCCTCGCTCTACCTCCCGGGACATGCAGAAGTGCGTTCCCTTGTGCAATGCAGACTGCACTCAGGCTGTCTGCTGTAAGTGTCACAGCCTGGAAGAAACGCCGACGTCGGCAATCGGCTGATTCTTTGATTTTGTTTCGAAAGGCAAGGGCGGTGGCCCGTAGGACCATCCGTACAGCTAAACGTGAGAGTTGGAAATCTTATGTCTCCATCATTATGCCCAATACTCCTCTGCAATAGATCTGGAAGAAAATCTACTTGATAGCTGGTAAGTTTGTTCCAGATGTCTCACCAGTCCTTCACTTCCGTGGTACTCCTGTGGCGGATCGAGTGACAGTCGCGACCGAACTGGGTTCCCAATTTTCGACTGTTAGCTCCGGTTCTCATCTTCTTCAATCCTTCCTTCTTTCGTAATCCCGTTCTTGAATCTCATCCCCTTAGATTTCCGCACTCATCACCGACTTCCCTATAACGATCCCTTCTCTCTCTCCGAACTTCAGTCTGCTCTGGCCCTCTGCAGTTCTACGGCAGTGGGCTCAGATGACATTCATTGTCAGATGCTTCGCCATCTCCCTCCATGCGCATCTCAGTATTTACTTAATCTGTATAACCGTATAGGGGAGTCGTCGTCAGTCACTGAGGACTGGTTCGATGCGGTTGTTCTCCCTATTTGGAAACCAGGGTCTCTAGGGACATCACCTAAGGACTTCTGCCCCATTGCCCTCACGAGTTGCGTCTGCAAACTCTTTGAATGCATAGTCAATGTACGTATGATGTGGTTCTTGGAGCACTATCATCACCTCTTCCCTTCTCAATTTGGTTTTCGCAAGTGCCATAAGACTACTGATGTCTTTGTGAACTTGGAGGTCTGTATTCGTACTGCTTTTGCTGTGAAGACCTCTGTTGTTGCTGTTCTTTTTGACCTGGAAATGGTGTACGACACCGCCTGGAGATATCATTTTCTGTCCCAACTTCGTTCTTTTGGCCTTCATGGTAAACTCCCTCTCTTCCTCCAAAACTTCCTCTCGGTCATTCCTTTAGAGTGAGGCTTGGTATTCCTCTGCCTCTTTTCGGCAATACAAAGGTGTATTTCTCCACAGTAGTGTCCTGAGAACTACTCATTTCCTGATTGCCCTTAATGGTCTTCTTTCCTCCCTTCCTTCTGGCATCTTCCCTGCTCTCTTTGTTAACGATCTTACCCTCTGATGTCGTAAGCAGCACGATTCGCCTCTCCTTCAACGGCGGCTTCATCATGCGATTGATGCCGTGTCGTCTTGGGCCACCAATCATGGCTTCAAGTTCTCTACAACTAAAACTTGTGCTATGACTTTTACTTGGAAGCAGGTCATTCTTCGTCCCCCTCTGTCGCTATATGGCCATCCCCCTTTCATACAAAGATTCTGTCTAGCTTTTGGGGCTAATCTTTAACACTCGTTTGTCTTGGTCGCCCTATATCTCTTACCTCCGAGTTGAATGCTCTGAGGTCCTTAACTTACTTATGGTCTTGTCCCATACATTTTGGGGTGCTGATAGGTGCACGCTCCTCTCTTTACATTCGTCTCGCGTTCTGTCTGAATTCGATTACGATTGCCCTGCTTACTCGTCTGCTTCTTCTTCTACTCTTCACTGTCTTGATGCTCTGCACCATACTGAGTTGCACCTCAGCTCTGGGGACTTTCGTTCGACTCCTACCCTAAGCCTGTATGTTGAAACTGGCGTCCTGTCTCTACAGGGTCGCCATGATCGCTACAGTCGTCGCTACCTTGCACGGTCCTTACAACACCCTCACTCTCGCTTATGTTTTGCCTTGACCTTTACCCCTTCTGTGGTTCCTGTTCCCCTTCACCACCTATCTCTTTCTGTCTCGCTTACAAAATGCTCTTTCGGTTCGTGTTACCAATATTTATCCCTCATGTCGTTCGGTCTTTGCCCCCGTGGAGGGTCCCCTGCCTAATTTTTGTAAAATCTTGACCTATTTTATTAAGGCTTTTACCCTTACCTGCAGTTTTGAAATGCCTTTTCCTTGAACACCTTTCTTCACATTCTCACTCCATTTCCATCTTCACCGATTGGTCTAAGTTTGCAGACGGTGTAGGCCACTCTGTTTTTTTTCTGACCACACCTTTATATGTCGCCTGCCTCCGGAGACTAGCATCTTCACGGCATAACTTTGTGCTATTCTCTATGTTCTTCGTCAACTGCTTTCTCGCTGTCAATCCTCTTTTGTTGCTCTAGTTGATTCTCGCAGTGCCCTCATGGCTCTGGAGTCCTTTAATCTAGTCCATCCTGTGGTAGTCGAAATTCAACATTTGCTGTTTTTTATCTCAACCAGATTTAGACAGTGGAGTTTTGCTGGGGTTCCCAGCCACATTGGTGACCTTAAATGAGCGTGCGGACGCTGCCACTATGGAAGCTATCCACGCCTGTCTCATCTCCCGTAAAGGTATTCCTTATTCCAACTTTTACCATTATTCATTCCTCCATTCTTGCCCGTTGACAGGGTCGTTAGTTTTCTGTTACTGGTAACAAACTGCGTGCTCTTAAGAGTAGTGTGTCCCCTTGGCCTTCCTCCTACTACCGTAACCGACAGTGTGAAACGGCTCTGGCGAGGTTACATATTGGCCATTCACGTTTAACTCACGGTCACTTAATGGAGCACCGCCCTGCTCCTTATTGTTCAAACTGCATTGTCCCTCTTACGGTCATACTTATCCTTGTTAAATGTCCTAACTTTCAGGACGAACGTTTGTCTTGCTTCCCGACCGTCCCTCACAGTCATTTGTAATCGTTTGTCTTAAGTGTTTTTGTTCTCGTGTTGATATTCTTAGTCTTATTTAGTGCCTATGATTATCCCGCACATTTGATGATGCTACATAGTCTTCCCGGCTTTGCCTTCTTTTGACAATTACTTACTTACTTACTTACTTAGGTAGAGTATACGTCAAAAATGCGACGTTCTATTAGGAGGGGGGTTGGACTGACGGCAAACAACGATCGAGGCAGCGTTTGTATGTGATGTCATGTTGCCTCTGCCTTAACCAGCCCATCCTCTAAACAAAGACTCAAAGTCCATTCCCTGCACCCATCAAACCTCCTGTTTATGAATGAAAAATGGTTTACACATGACTCACAACTGATGACAACCGAACACTTCCAGAACAAGTTCTTCACCACGATTTTTGTTCGAACTACAACGCTTGTAAATGCTTCACACCCACATACTAAAAATACAAATAATCGGCACAACACTATGAAACGGACGGGTTGTCATAGCCAGGGGTGGTAATTGGGGGACGAGCTCCCATGACCTATAAAATGCTCCTATACGGCATGCGTTCTCAAATAGCCTCTGACAACCAGTCCAACTCCTGGCCTGCACGGGTGGTTAGTCTTTAAGTCCGGCGGAACTGCTTTTACCGACAGAAGAAGGGGCGAGGGCTGCCTCTGGCGCCTTAAAACCAGCTGCTCCGTGTAGATGGGACTCGATAGCCTGGTAAGGCAGCCCATCTAGGGGAAGGAAAACCCTGATTTTTAAACCTCCACTGCCTTGCGGCCATACCCTTTTCTGGGAAAGGCTTCAGGAGTCAACCTCAAGAAAAATTCTGAGTTGGAGCCCCTAAGGCAGTTCGTTGTTGACGTCGACCTCGTTCTGGCAGCTCCTGCGACGTTGCTGGAACCATTGTATTTGCATTTGCCTTTCTAAAGGATAATTTCAGCAACGTGGAGAGGGAGGATCTGCTGCATGGGTAACAGCTTCTCCTCCATATCTACCTACCAGGCTTTGGTGCCCTGGAGAGGACACTCCAGCTTCGCCTCACAGCGTCGAACCAACACGGGAAGCGACAGTCTACCGGTTTTAAGTCTTCTGCTCGATTGGCGAAGAGTGTGACGCCAGGGGTTGCTTCCCAGCACACAAAATCGTATAGAAAACGTTCGTCTATCTCTCCCATAGGTGTAGGAATGACTTGCATTGAGAATGGTGCAGGAGAACCTTTGAGAAACTTTTATTCCAAAATCCAAACACAAAGGTTTTATAATAAATTGTTTTTCTACAACTATTTGTTCCTAATGTATTACAAATAGTTTTTAATTTTTAAATATAAATTTATGGAGTTTTTTTGTAAAATTCATTAATAATTGTGAATGATCATTTAATGGCTGAATGAAACCTTCAAATACATTTAGTTATTCTATGATCAGAAAAATGTAGTTTTCCATATTTTCTAAAAATCGCTCTTTTTAACACAATTTGACTCCTTTTGCATTCTACTAAACACTAATCATGTTTAATATATAATTTATGTATTATTCCCTAAAATAATTGATATAAATTATAAATGTGCTGGAAAGTGGTGTGAAAGAATCTGACAAGTTTGTGTCTA
>WNGS01161251.1:0-11944 GCA_020271785.1 Procambarus virginalis
CATGAAGACCTTTTAAAGAAAACCTCTGGAACGAGTGATGCAGAAGCGAAAGAGTTTAAGGCGAGCAGGGGTGGTTTGAGAAATTTAGAAAAAGAAGTGGAATTCATAGTGTTGTGAGGCATAGGGAGGCTGCCAGCTCAGACAAAAAAGCGGCTGAAAGATTCATTGGCGAATTTAAAGATTTTATGCAGAGTGAGGCATACCTACCACAACAAGTGTTTAATTGTGACGAGACAGGGCTATTCTAGAAAAGATTGCCAAAGAAAACATACATTAACAAGGGAGGAGAAGTCATTGCCTGGACACAAGCCTATGAAAGATCGGTTTACTCTTGTGTTGTGAGGTAATGCGAGTGGCGATTTGAAAATTAAACCATTGCTTGTGTATCATTCCAAAAATCCAAGGGTTTTCAAAAAATATAATGTGCAGAAACACAAAATGTGTGTGATGTGGAAGGCTAATGCTAAGGCATGGGTAACTAGGCAATTTTTTACAGAGTGGGTGAATTTGGTGGTGTGCCCTGCCATAAAAAAATATTTGCATGAGAACAGTTTGCCACTCAAGGCCCTGCTTCTCCTTGATAATGCTCCTGCCCGTTCTCCAGACTTGGAGGATTCATTGGAGGAGGAATTTAGGTTTGTTACAATAAAGTTCGGTCCTCCCAACACCACTCCTCTACTTCAGCCTATGGACCAGAAAATCATTGCCAATTTTAAGAAACTTTATGAAAGGGCACTTTTCCGGAGATGTGTCGAAGTGACAGATGCCACAAACCTCACCCTCAAAGAGTTCTGGAAAAACCATTTTAACATTTATAGTGCTTTAAAACTTGTTGACAAAGCCTGGCAAGAAGTGACTGTAAGAACCATGATCTCTGGCTGGAGAAAACTGTGGCCTGAATGTGTTGCAGAACGAGACTTTGAGGGGTTTGAGCCTGAAGTGCCTCTTGTTGAGGAAATTATTTCTCAGGGTCGGCAATTGGGTTTAGAGTTAGATGGTTCTGATGTGGAGGAGTTGGTGGAAGAACACAACGAAGAACTGACCACCAAAGAACTCCAAGCCCTTCAAAAGGAGCAGCAGGAAGAGGCAGCTGAGGAAATTTCTTCAGGGGAGGATGTGCAAGTACAGAATGTCACTTCCTCAACAATTAAGAAAATGTGTGCAGCATGGGAAGGGGTTTCCTTTGCTGAAACGACTCGCCCAAATCAAGCTGCAGTAGGTCGTTGCCTTAACCTATTCAATGACACTGTGATGCATCATTTCAGACAAATGTTAAAACGAAGGGAAAAACAAATGTCTCTTGACAAATTTGTAATGAGACAAACAAGCACTAAACCACAACCAGGTCCTAGTGGTATTCAGGCAAAACGTAGGAGAGAGAGTACCTCAGAGAAAACATCACTGCCTGATGTGATAATGGAAGGGGACTCCCCTTCCAAACAGTAATAGCTCTCCTCCTCCCCCATCATCACCATCTTCCATGTGCCATCAAGAGCCCTCCATAAAGGTAAGATAAACTTAGGTACTGCATTGTAGTTAGAAAAAAACATTGTATTCAGTATAAAATGTATTTGTATGTTAAAATTTTGGAGGGTGGGGAACGGATTAATTCAAATCCCTTTATTTTTTATGGGAAAAATCGCCTTGACTTACGATCCGTCTCTGGGAATGGATTAGCATCGTAAGTCGAGGCCCCACTGTATTACCTATATTTTTGGACCATCTTAAAACATATAAATATTAGGCATATTATATACTAATCCCTTTGGTTCTTATGGGAAAAATCGCTTCGACTTACGATCCATCTCTGGGAACGGATTAGCATCGTAAATCGAGGCCCCATTGTATTACCTATACTTTTGGACCATCTTAAAACATTGTAAACAGTACATACCTTTCTGCACTTATCAAGGAGGCGAGTGTTTTCAAAGAGCAGAAATGTGTCGTACATCTCAGGAAGAGTGTCTGCAGTCAGCATGCGTTCGAGATACTGGATGATTAGGAAAGAAAGAGAACATTAATACGATGACATTATTAAAATATTAATTATAAACATATATATATTATATAAATGATGAACATTATATGATGAACATTAACTCCTGGGTAGGACAGCTACTAATAGTTGACAACACTGCTGTGTGCAAGGAAAAAAATGCAAAACAATTTTTCCTTTTAAGATTGTTCAAATGTGTTCCCTGATCATGGAAAAAATACAAATAAAAATAGTAGGTAACATATTTTGGCCGTAATAGGGTGGGAAGTCTGGCAAGAGTCAGGCACCAAAAGGGTGAAAGAGTACACCTTCGGAGGCCGGTCTCCAGGAAAGCCGTCAGGTGGGAGTTGCCACAAAAATTACTACCTAATTATTTCAACGTCTGATTTTTTTTTTGCAGTAATATTATTCAATAGTGTGTAGTGTGATATATTTACAGTGCATCCTTACTCTAACAAACCCTGCTCTATCGAATTCCCAGAAGATCAAACAAATTTAATTTGGTAATAAATGTTCGATGGTATGTTCGCTTAATCGAACATATGTACATACATAAAATCCTCGATTAAGCGAGGATTGTTCGTCTAAGCGGTCACTGAGACCGAGCATTGGAGGTGGCTGTCATCAACTGATTCACCAAAATGTAAACAGTTTAGTGTATTATTTTGCTTACCCCATTGTTTTCAGGGAGAAATGGTTGAAGGATGATAAGATGGTGTCAGAGAGGCAGGTGGTGTCATTGTCGAGGGTTGGTGTCAGGGGGCAAGTGGTGCCAGTAGTTGGGGTTTAGTTTCAGGGGGCAGGTGATGGAAGTTATTCTCATTGGAGGCAGGTGGAGTTAGTGTTGGAAGTTGTTGTCAGAAAAGACTGGTGGTGGGAGTTATCAGAAAAGACTGATGGCAGTAGTAAGAGTTGTTGTCTGGGGAGACAGGTGGCGATAGAAATAGAAATTGTTGTCAGGGGGAGGTAAGCAGTGTCAGTGGTGGAAGTTGTCATGGGTGACAAGTGGTGTCAGTGGTGGAAGTTGTTGTCAGGGGAGGCAGTGGTAGAAGTTAATGTCAGGGGACACAGGTTGTTGGAAATTTCCAACACTTATCATCCATTATTATATTATGATAAATTACTATTACCTTACTAATTGTAGTAGTTCTTAACACCACTAACAGTAGTGTTAATATAATTTAATCTGAGCATATTGCTGATAATATTACTCCTGATCTTGTAAAATCAAGAGTTATTAATTGAAATTATTTAGTAACAGTTTTTATTCTGTTACGATCGAATGCTCTGGAGAAGTATAAATAACATCTCCATTTCTCGCTAGAGATCATTTATCGAGAATATAATAATTATTAAATCCCTATAATTCCAACCCAGTTCATATTATCGCATTTCATCCATAATTGCGCGGAAAAGAATAATTCGTGTTTAATAATTTCCGTGGTGAATGCGAGAGCGGGTGGGAGGGAAGGCGGTGACGCCATTACAACAACAAGGCTTGGTCACGAGGTAGCGTGGGTGAGGCACAAGGCAGTTGCTGGGAATTCTTATCGACAAGAATTACGTTGATACCCAGTTAATAAGTGAAATTTACTTGCCTATGTGTTCTCTAGCACCTCATCAGTTAATAACGCGTCTACAATTAGTACCAGGACTCGTAATTAAGTGTGCACAGCAGTGAACATTGAGTCCAGCAGACGCGAATTTCGGCAGACCTCAGTACTCGGTTACACTCACCTAAGTATTGCGCTGTTTTGATGCATCAAAGTAGTTAGTACATTTGTGAGTAGTTTGTCGTCAGGAAGAATGAACATCAAAAATAACATGTTAGTAATGTTTATTACTCATCTCAGTTTCATGAATATCTGAACATAATTTGTAGCCTAGTCAATTGCTACTTTACATTCCTTTGCCTACAGCGTGTATTTGAGGTGCCAGCAAGATTCTCATCAATCGTGATATTTACCTCGAGTTCTTTCTCTATGGGGATTCCGTGACCACGAGGACGAATGATGAACTGGCGTTAGAAATCGTCTTACAGCTAAGACACATTTTTCTTACAAATTTATTCAATTTGATTATTGATTCTATAATTATTGCCAGATTTGGTAATTAATTTTATGCTCTAACTGTGCTCAATATTTATGCTCAGTGATTAATGATGATTAATGATCTTTAATTAACATAATTTGATTACCATATATTTGAATATATTGTAGTTAGATTTACCATGTTATTAACCCAACAATGAACTAGTGACGAACCACACTGGTTCCTAGATATATATGAACTTCTAGAAATAACCCCCAATGTTGATATTTGAGGCTTTGGCTTTAATTAATAATTACAGTCTTCATTTATTTCAAGTGATTATTCGTTAAATGAGTTTCCATAGACACTGGTTCTCTAGTATCATTCACATGATCACTTTTATTTGTTTTCCCTCTTTTCTCAAAAGTGGGTGGTCCTTCGAGTTATTTCAATACAATAATTAAATAATTTAATTTCTGAGTTCAAGCCCCAGATACCCAACACAGGTGGTGTTAGTGGTGGAATGTTCAGAAAAGACTTGTGGCAGTGGTGGGAGTTGTTGTTGTTGTTGTTTAAGATTCGCTACCTGGAACAAAGAGTTCCAAGTAGCACGGGCTATGGTGAGCCCGTAGGGACTTGCTTAGTGGTGGGAGTGTTTGTTAGGGAGGCAGATGGTGTCAGTGGTGGAAAGTGTTGTCAGGGGAGACGGTGTTAGTGGTGGAAGTTGTTGTCAGGTGAGGCAAGTAGTGTTAGTGGTGGAAGTTGTTGTCAGGTGAGGCAAGTAGTGTTAGTGGTGGAAGTTGTTGTCAGGTTAGGCAGGTAGTGTTAGTGGTGGAAGTTGTTGTCAGGTGAGGCAAGTAGTGTTAGTGGTGGAAGTTGTTGTCAGGTGAGGCAAGTAGTGTTAGTGGTGGAAGTTGTTGTCAGGTGAGGCAGGTAGTGTTAGTGGTGGAAGTTGTTGTCAGGTGAGGCAAGTAGTGTTAGTGGTGGAAGTTGTTGTCAGGTGAGGCAAGTAGTGTTAGTGGTGGAAGTTGTTGTCAGGTGAGGCAAGTACTGTTAGTGGTGGAAGTTGTTGTCAGGTGAGGCAGGTAGTGTCAGTGGTGGAAGTTGTTGTCAGGGGAGGCAAGTGGTGGAAGTTGTTGTCAGGTGAGGCAGGTAGTGTTAGTGGTGGAAGCTGTTGTCAGGTGAGGCAGGTAGTGCTAGTGGTGGAAGTTGTTGTCAGGAGGAGGCAAGTTGTCTTGGTGGTGACAGTTGTTGTCAGGGGGAGGCAAGTGGTCTCAGTGGTGGAAGTTTTTGTCAGGGGCGGCAGGTGGTGATATTAATGAAAATTGCTATCAGGGAAGGCAAGTGGTGTCAGTGGTGGAAGTTGTTGTCAGAAAAGACTGGTGGTGGAAGCTGTCAGAAAAGACTGGTGGCAGTAGTAAGAGTTGTTGTCAGGGGAGACAGGTGGCGATAGAAATGGAAATTGTTGTCAGGGGGAGGTAAGCGGTGTCAGTGGTGGATGTTGTTGTCAGGGAAGGCAAGTGGTGAAAATGTTGTCAGAGGAGGCAAGTGGTGTCAGTGGTGGATGATGATATCAAGGGAGGTAAGTGGTGGAAGATGTTGTCAGGGGAGGCAGGTGGTGTTAGTGGTGGAAGTTGTTGTCAGGGGGAGACAGTGGTGGAAGTTGTTGTCATGGGACACAGGTGGTGTCAGTGGTGGAATTTGTTAGAGTAGACAGGTGGTGTCTGAGTAGTAAAGAGAGACTCCACCACAAGGATGGTTTGGCCTGAAAGATCAGCTGAACTGGCAGCATGTGGCTGCTGCCGTTGCTGCCTCAATACTAAACTCGCTCGCTGCTTGAACCCCTTGTTCTGCTCTGGGTCTTAATACCTTCAACACCGTCAGACCCAAGAAAAACATCAAAAAATATTTTTCGTCGTATAAAAGTGTTAATTTCTGTTCCCCGAGCATGGGAAACATGATAAAAAAAAACCAGCGTTGAAAGAAATGAAACGCCATTTTCTGGGTGAGATCCGGAGGCTCCCCAGAGCTATCCAGGCTGATATGCTAATGTCAGACTTAGGCATCAGTCATGTTTATGCAATTCTTTGGGCCTACCGGGACCACAGCCAGAACCTGGCCTCCTCAGAGAGGCAAGAGGAAGCAATGGCCTAGAGAAGACCCCGTATGGTTGGAAGCATTCTATGTCTGCCATCGACCGGGTCAGGCACCCAGAAAGGTAAGCATCCCAAAACAAACCCACCTATTCTAATGAAAATATTACTACCAAAAGCCGAACAAGTGGATAGAACTCCCTTAAACGAAACAAGCAAAAGATCATGACGTAACACATCGTTGTGCCGCTGTCTGCGCAGCTCCACCCTCCCCGGGAGGGGGAAGGGGGAGCCCAAGACCCTACATGCCTGATATCCACCCCTAGTTCTTAGGCTGGATGTCAAAACACGCAAAAAAACGCCGACCGGAGGAAGGGAGGGATGCCGGGGAGCCTCTGGGTCTCACCCAGAAAATGGCGTTTCGTTACATTCAACGCTGGTTTTCTGGGGGAAGCCCCTTCAGCTCCCCGGAGCTAACTACCCAAAGAGAAAAAACGTAGTGACTTACCCGGGAGGCAGTCGCTGCTCACTCCTCAACTCGAAGTCGAGACAACTGGCTGCAACCGCCGACCCAAAGCAACACAGGCCCGACTAGGCCCAGGAATGTTTACGAGATAACGAACAGCCAGGACCCTGTTCGACCACCAAAATTCCCCGCACCCAAATGTCAGCCCAGGACAAATTGCCAAAGACAGCGGCAAGAGCCGCAAACTTGCGAACGTCATGGGCACGAGGATAGACCGCGGGCTGGCTAGCCTTAACCTTTAAACTGCGCATGGCGTATATATACGCCATGAGTAACATGTCTCACGGTGCGCATGGCGTAAATATACGCCATAGGGTGCCAGGCAAGATTCAAATGGCCCGCGGCTACACTTGGTTCACATTAGCTTCCTCAGGGCTCTTGTAAACAGACGCCATTTAAAAAAAAATCATGGGCAATATTCTCAGGTGTGAGAGCCACAGTACTGTTGGAGCAACCAAGGCTGGCACACGCAGCATGAGCGAAGAGCATTGCTGTTCGGCTTGTGACCACAGCATCCCCGAAAAATGTCAAAATATATAATTGCTATTATTTAGCGATGACAATATTACAGATGACCCCTGACTGTGATATAAATAACCAGGGTTGTGATAATAGCAGTATTGTTGTAATAATTAGCGCTGTGAGAGGAGTGATGCTGAGAGACGGAGGGAGATTGTTTACTGACTGTGTGGCCACCTGTTATTGTCTGCATTCACCATACAAGCTCAGTGGTTCTCTATGGTGAACACAAATGTAGATATATATAATGTGTGTATTAGTGTAATAACAGCAAAAGGATTATGCTGGGAGGAGCCATTTGGGTGATGGAGGTGACATCGTCTGCATGATTTGTCTAGATGTGTAGAGGGTGGCCACTATGCTCTTTGGGCACTCTACAAGCTTAGGTGTACAGTTGCGGTGCATACAACATGTAGATACTTATATATAATATGTGTATATAGTGTAATAACACTGCAAACAGTATTGTTGGGGGAGAAAGTTTAGTGCGTGTGACCTTGAATGAGTGAGGGAGCCACCAGCTGTGTATAGCGACGACTCTTATTGCCTGAACTAACTATATCAGCTTAGTTGTACAGTTGTGGTGAACAAAACATGTAGATTTTCATATATAAGGTCTGTATATTGAGAATAAAATATAAAACAGGATGGTGGGAGGAAAAATGGGCGAGTGAGGCAATGAGTGGCTGGCTGGTGTGTGGCGGTAACTTCTTGTTGCTTTTCGACTCTCAATACTAACTTAGTGGTTCGTTATGGTGAACAAAACATGCAGATATTATATATAACCTGTGTTTAGAGTGTATTAACAGCAAAGCTATTTGTTTATTGTTTTATGAACATAATAACTGAATCACGAATATGCACACCATACTTTTGAGTATAGTGATTATTGACCACTTTTATTATATAAATATATTACAAATACACACTATTGAATAATATTACTGCAAAAAAACTAAGAAAAAATCAATCAGAGACATAGAAATAATTAAGTGATAATATCTTTGTGGCAACTCCAACTTGTCAGCGCGGGTGATGCTGACCAGCTCTGGCGACCGCTCTGTCAACGCCCACTTTTTGCCAGACTTCCTTGGTCAATTGCATTTAGTGATTCAATTATTATGTTCATAAAACAATAACCAAATAGTTTTGCTGTTATTACACTATATACACAGGTTATATATAAGTATCTGCATGTTTTGGTCACCATAACGAACCACTAAGTTGGTATTGTGAGTCAAAATGCAACAAGGAGTGACCGCCACACACCAGCCAGCCACTCGCTGCCACTCCCTCCCTCAACAACATCTCACTTGTCCTCATTCTCTTCCCACAATACTGTTTTTGCATTTATTCACTATACACAGACGTTATATACACGTATTTACATGTTTTGTTCACCATAACTATACATCTAAGCTTGTATGGTGAGTAAAGGCACAAAGACATAGCTACTCACACAGTCAGCTGGTGGCGGCCGCCCTCAAGGTCAGACGCACTAATATTTCTCCTCCAACATTATTGTTTGTGGTGTTATTACGCTATATACACACATTATATATAAGTATCTACCTTTTTTATTCACCATACCTGTACAAATAAGCTGGTATGGTGCCCAAAGAACATAGTGGCCACCAGTAAACACCATGACAAGTCGTGCAGACGACACACCTCTCTCACCAAAATGGCGGCTCCCAACCTACTCCTCTTGCTGTTATTACACTCTATGCACACTTTATATATAAGTATCTACATTTGTGTTCACCATAGCGAACCACTAAGCTGGTATGGTGAATGCAGTCAATAAAAGGTGGCCACACACAGTCAGATGACGACGCCACCACCCCTCCCTCCCACAGCATTACTCCTCCCTCCATGGAGCACAGCGCTAAATATCACCACAATCCTGCTATTATCAGAATCCTGGTCAGTTTTATCAGTCAGGGGTCTTCTGTACCACTATCATAGCTAAATAATGGCAGTATCATATATATTATGGCATATGTAGGCGATGCTGTGGTCACAAGCTGAACAGCGGTGCTGTGAGCTCGTGCTGCGTGCGCCAGCCTTGGTGGCTTGTTCACAACTGAAGCTCTTACACCCAAGAATGTTGGCCTGGATTTTTTTTCTAGGTGGCATCTGGCAACTATCGGTCATGGCTGCACTATAGCTGTCCCTATCTCAGGCGGGGTGTATAAATTATAGCGCTAGGCATGAAATCATATATATATATGATGTGTGCAGTTTTGGTTTGGTCACTGAAATCATATATATATATATGATTTGCGCTGTTTAACCCTCAAACCGCGCATATCATATATAAATGATATCAGTGACAAAACCGAAATCGCGCACATCATTTATATATGATTTCGTGTCTAGCGCTATAATTTAAACACCCCGCCTGGGATAGGGGCAGCTATAGTACAGCCACGACTGATAGTTGCCAGATCCCACCTAGAAAAAAAATCCAGCCCAACATTCTTGGGAGTGAGAGCGTCAGTATTGCGCCAGCCACCAAGGCTGGCGCACGCAGCACGAGCTCACAGCACCGCTGTTCAGCTTGTGACCACAGCATCGCCTACAAATGCCAAAATATAAGTGATACTGCTATTATTTAGCTGTGATAGTATTACTGAAGCCCCCTGAATTGGATAAAACTGACCAGGATTCTGATAACAGCTTGATTGTGGTGATATTTAGCGCTGTGCTCGATGGAGGGAGGAGTACGGCTGTGGAGGGAGGATTGTGGCGTTGTCTTCTGACTGTGTGTGGCCACCATTTATTGACTGCACTCACCATACCAGCTTAGTGGTTCGCTATGGTGAACACAAATGTAGATACTTACATATAACGTGTGTATAGTGTGAGATAACAGCGAGAGGAGTAGGTTGGGAGCCGCCATTTTGGTGAGAGGAGAGTCGTCTGCAGGAATTATCGTGTTGTTTACTGGTGACCACAAAGGGTCTTTGGGCACCATACCAGCTTATTTGTACAAGTATGGTGAATAAAACAGGTAGATACTTATATATAATGTGTGTATATAGCATAATAACACCACAACCAATATTGTTGGAGGAGAAATATTAGTGTGTCTGGCTTGAGGGTGGCCGCCGATCAGCTGACTGTGGAGTAGCTACGTCTTTGTGCGTTTACTCACCATACAAGCTTAGATGTACAGTTATGGTGAACAAAACATGTAAATACGTATATATAACGTCTGTGTATAGTGAATAAATGCAAAAACAGTATTGTGGGAGGTAAATGAGGGTGAGTGAGGTGGTGTTGAGGGAGGGCGTGGCAGTGAGTGGCTCGCTGGTGTGTGGCGGCCACTCCTCGTTGCTTTTTGACTCACAAGACCAACTTAGTAGTTCGTTATGGTGAACAAAACATGCAGATACTTATATATAACCTGTGTATATAGTGTAACAACAGCAAAACTATTTGTTTATTGTTTTATGAACATAATAATTGAATCACTTATATGCACACCATAATTTTGAGTACAGCGATGGTTCACACATTTTATAATATAAATATACCACAATTCACTGTATGGAATAATATTACTGCAAAAAAACTAAGAAAAAATCAATCAGAGACATTGAAATAATTAGGAAATAATATATTTGTGGCAACTGCCGTCTGACAGCTCGGGCGGAGTAGACCTCGTCTGGCGAAGGGTCTGCCAACGCCCCTTTTTTGCCACACTTCCCTACCCTACTGCGGCTAAAATATGCTACCTACGATTTTTTTGTTATTTTTTCCGTGATCAGGGAACAAAAATAAACAATTCTATAAGACGAAAGAATTTTTTGGATTATTTTTTTGTTGCGCCTGTGGGTGCGAATTCCATTTGGGCCCCTAGCGGGTTGAGGGTTAAGGGTTAAGAAGACAAAATAATTTTTTAGAATTTTTTTTTTCTTGCGCACTGGGGTATAAATGTCCTCAGGACTCCTGAGCAGTGGAAGATTTAAATATACCTGCAGACGGCCTGGGAGACTCACACCCACGAAAAGGGAAGAAGGGAAACCGGATCAGCCCAAAGCGCATCCACGGACACAGAAGCTGTGGCGCGCAAATAACGGCGGAGAGCCGCAACTGAGAACAAAACATGATGCACCCCCGGCCTGACCAACCAAGCCTCAACATACCCAAGGATCCCTCCAGAAAACAGCATTCTCATTCTTCGCCAGAAAGGAAGGAGATGGATGCAGACGAACAAACCTATTGCCCCGACCGAAGGAGCAGAAACCCCTGCGCTGGAGGAGAGCATGAAGCTCACCAAACTGACCCCTAGAGGCTAATGCCAACAGGAAAAAGAGCCTTCGAGAAACAATCCTGAACTGAAGGGGCAATACAAACCGAGGAGAATAAAGAAAAGAGAGCACCCTGTCCAAAGACCAGAATGGCTCAGGCAGCGCATGAGCAGGCCAGACGTGAAACAACGCCCGAGAAAGCTTGCGAAACGGCACAGACGTAACATCAATACCGAAAGCAAGCTGAAGCAGCTCCCGCCAGCGCCGCGATACGAGGCAACAGTGTTAGACATAAGGAGATGGTCCTGGAACAACCAAGAGAGAAAGGACAACACCACCCGAACAGAAAGCGAAGTAGAACGACGAAGACGCAAGAAGAATCGGAAGGACTGCCAGGAAACTGCATACTGCTGCCGAGACGAAGCCCGCAGGTGGGATACTAACAAGGAAGCCACCTGATCACCATAGAGATGATGATAAACTTGAGTAAAAAATACCATACACGAAGACTTGTGGAGAA
>WNGS01161252.1:6373-20493 GCA_020271785.1 Procambarus virginalis
GAGACTAAACTGAAAACGACACCAAGATCTGTGACGAACTAAATGAAAGTTTCCACAGAGGTGAAAATGCATCATCCAACAGCTAACAGCTCGACCATACAGACGCAAATAGTAACTACACAGGGACACAAACACACAGGGAACAACACACAGGAGTCACAGAGATGTCAGAAACAACTTTATCAGTCTCAGAGTCGCAAACAGCTGTAACGGACGACACCAGCAAGTTGTCGAGGTCAATTCCAAACACAACTTTATATGTAAACATGACAAGAAAAATCAAGTGAAAAGTCACTGATTTGAACTAAGGATGGTCTAGACGCCCTCTAGACCATCTAGAGGCCATCCAGACGCTCTATTAGCGATGTCTGTGCGGGGTCACCGGGGTGACGCCACACACACCAGACGTAGACCGGCGGCTTGGGAGTAAAGCAAAATGGCCGGTCTACGCGTCATTTTCTACTACTCGCCTCCACCCAACACCCACGCCTCCACCCAACACCCACGCCTCCACCCAACACCCACGCCACCACCCAACACTCACGCCCCCACCCAACACCCACGCCTCCACCCAACACCCACGCCTCCACCCAACACCCACGCCTCCACCCAACACCCACGCCTCCACCCAACACCCACGCCTCCACCCAACACCCACGCCTCCACCCAACACCCACGCCTCCACCCAACACCCACGCCTCCACCCAACACCCACGCCTCCACCCAACACCCACGCCGCCACCCAACACCCACAACCACAGCCCAGGCCACCAGGAGCGCTCTTAGTCCCATCTCCATAATGGCCTCCCGGACCATCGACTCAGCACATACAAACGGGACCAAACCCTGCGAGCAGCCTTGAGGCCGCCAGGGGCCGGCGGTCACGCTGACACATAAACTGTCAAAGGCTTGACAGGGGTGGAGAGTGTCAAGCACCGCCGGCACTTGGCCTCTACGACTCCTGTGACGTGAAGACATCACAGGAACAGGACGACATCCTCACAACGACCCCGTTAACCTCTATAGGCCATTTGGAGTCGATCGTGGTCTCTGAGGCGCTTGTCTCCCAGGTGGGTACGTGCCACTGGTGGGAGGGACCGTGTTGGCTTTACTCTGGGGGGGCTCCCGTGTCCCATTTAGTGCTGGTGGCAGGTACGGTTGGGTGGTTGTGTTGGTAGTTCTACCCCACAGCCTGGCTGGGCTAGGGAACCACACACACACAGGTGGAAACTGACTACCCACATGAGCCACAGGGACGTTAGAAGGAACTTTTTCAGTGTCAGAGTAGTTAACAGATGGAATGCTTTAGGCAGTGATGTGGTGGAGGCTGACTCCATACACAGTTTCAAGTGTAGATATGATAGAGCCCAATAGGCTCAGGAACCTGTACACCAGTTGATTGACGGTTGAGAGGCGGGACCGGGGAGCCAGAGCTCAACCCCCGCAAGCACAAATAGGTGAGTACACAAACATCTGACAAAATTGTCACATTATAGCTCAAGGTGTTTGGGACAGGCAGACTGCAGTTGGGTTATCGACGCCCTCGAGGTCAATCACTAACCCTCCCCCAAGATGCAACCCCACAACAATTGCCCAACTCCCGGGTACCTAGGTGAACAGATGCATCAGGTGAAAGGAAGCGTGCCCAACCATTTCTGTCGCGCCAGGCGATCAAACCCACGACTGTGAGTAGAGGACATAGACCACTGCACCACCGGCCCCATAATGGTATGAGCTGGGGTGAGGAGAGCCTGGGGCCAGATTCACGAAGCAGTTACGCAAGCACTTACGAACGTGTACATCTTTCCTCAATCTTTGGCGGCTTTAGTTACATTTATTAAACGGTTTACAAGCGTGAAAACTTGCCAATCAACTGTTGTTATTGTTATAAACAGCCTCCTGGTGCTTCGGAGCTCATTAACTGTTTAATAATTGTAAACAAAGTCGCCAAAGATTGAGGAAAGATGTACACGTTCGTAAGTGCTTGCGTAACTGCTTCGTGAATCTGGCCCCAGGGTGGCAGATGTTGAGGTGTTAAGGAGCGTGAAGGTCGAGATGCGCACGCCATGGTTCCATCTTGCAAGGGTGCATGACGTCTCTGCAACCCTTGCAATGATCGGCTCCAGCATAGGTGGTGCATTATCAGGCGGTTGCAGCAGATATGTGCAAGTTGGCTAGTTATGTTATCACACACACACACACACACACACACACACACACACACACACACACACACACACACACACACACACACACACACATATATATATATATATATATATATATATATATATATATATATATATATATATATATATATATATATATATATATATATATATGTGTGTGTGTGTGTGTGTGTGTGTGTGTGTGTGTGTGTGTGTGTGTGTGTGGTGTGTGTGTGTGTGTGTGTGTGTGTGTGTGTGTGTGTATGTGTGTGTGTGTGTGTGTGTGTGTGTGTGTGTGTGTGTGTGTGTGTGTAACAGAAAATACAATTAACAATTTATTATAAAACCAAAAAAACGGCAAATCTACTCATGAAAAACTCTCCAGACACAAAGCAGAACGCTTTGAAGGAGACCAACGTCGTCTATGCCATTAAATGCCCACTTGGGGACTGTAAGCCCAAAGAACTCAGTATATAGGCAAGACAACAACGTCTCTTTCCAGGCGATTAACGATTCATAAGCAACAGGGCTCCATTAAGGAATATATAATCTCTTCTCACAACCAGACCATCACCAGAGATGTCTTAACAAACATCACAGAAATCATCGATAGATACGACGATAGCAGGCGGCTTGACATCTGCGAGGCACTACACATCAAAAAGTCAACACCAGCAATCAACAGCAATTAACGCACAACTATATTCTACCCACTTCAAGACTCCGTACCAATATGGAAGCAGCAGGAGGAAGTATGGGCCAATAGGCCTGCAGTTACTTCCATTCATATGTTCATTTATCCAATTTATACCCATTGTTTTCGTGTTCTGTCTTGTGTTTGTCACCTCACCCAAAACTTTTGTACCATATCACCTCATCCAATAGAGTATAAGTACGAAGAATTTGTGTGTTAATTAAGTCTTTGAAAATGTAATACGAATTACGAAACACGTTCAGGCCCAGACAATTAAAAAATGAATTTTGGAGAATTGTTTTTTTATTACCACCGACAGTGAAGAAAACATGATAAATATTGAGAAAATTCGTCTTAGAATTATTAATCTTACCCTTTCGGTCATATTAAATATATATATACTATATATATATATATATATATATATATTATATATATATATATATATATATATATATATATGTCGTACCTAGTAGCCAGAACTCACTTCTCAGCCTACTATGCAAGGCCCGATTTGCCTAATAAGCCAGTTTTCATGAATTAATATATTTTCTCTAATTTTTTTCATATGAAATGATAAAGCTACCCATTTCATTATGTATGAGGTCAATTTATTTTTATTGGAATTAAAATTAACGTAGTTATATGACCGAAACCTAACCAACCCTACTAACCTAACCTAACCTATCTTTATAGGTTAGGTTAGGTTAGGTAGCCGAAAAAGTTAGGTTAGGTTAGATTAGGTAGGTTAGGTAGTCGAAAAACAATTAATTCATAAAAACTTGGCTTATTAGGCAAATCAGGGCTTGCATAGTAGGCTGAGAAGTGCGTTCTGGCTACTAGGTACGACATATATATATATCTATATATATATATATATATATATATATATATATATATATATATATTTATATATATATGCAAACAAGCCTGAATGGTCCCCAGGACTAGATACAACTGAAAACTCACACCCCAGAAGTGACTCGAACCCATACTCCCAGAGCAACGCAACTGATATGTACAGGGATGCCTTAAACCACTTGACCATCACGACCGGACAAAAGGAGTGATAGCCTGAGCTTATATAAACCACTTCCCCGCCGGCACCTGGATGGTTATCTTGGGCATAGCATTTTATCAAATCACCTCATTTTTTGGGGCAACACGTGAGGAACACAAATGCAAACAAGCCTGAATGGTCCCCAGGACTAGATACAACTGAAAAACTCACACCCCAGAAGTGACTCGAACCCATACTCCAGGAGCAACGCAACTGATATGTACAGGGATGCCTTAACCACTTGACCATCACGACCGGACAAAAGGAAGTGATAGCCTGAGCTATATGAACCACTTCCCCGCCGGCACCTGGATGGTTATCTTGGGCATAGCATTTTGAGGTGATTTGATAAAATGCTATGCCCAAGATAACCATCCAGGTGCCGGCGGGAAGTGGTTCATATAGCCTCGGCTATCACTTCCTTTTGTCCGGTCGTGATGGTCAAGTGGTTTAAGGCATCCCTGACATACCAGTTTGCGTTGCTCCTGGGAGTATGGGTTCGAGTCACTTCTGGGGTGTGAGTTTTTCAGTTTATATATATATATATATAATATATATATTATATATATATATATATATATATATATTATATTACATATATATATATATATATAATATATATATATATTATATATATATATATATATATATATACATACATAATACATATTAAAAAGGATGGGGTCCGGTTTGGGCCTCCAGAACCTCCCAGTGAACTCAGTAGTTCCTAGGTTAGTCAACTTGTGTACCATCGTGGTTGAATCGGTTAAGGCAGGTGTGTGTGCGCCCCCCCCCACCTCCCTCCCCATCCTGTGTGGGGGGGGGGGGCGGACTATACTAAAGGGGGGCCTCAACATTGGGTCACTAGATCCCCCATAATGTATTAATTAATCTGGAATCTTCATAATAAATCGTAATTATTGCAAAACAAAACATTAAAAAATACTACACGTGAAATGTTCCACTGTTTAGTAAAGGGCTCCCCCAGCAAGTGGTGGTGGTGATGGGGCTCCCCCAGCAAGTGGTGGTGGTGATGGGGCTCCCCCAGCAGGAGGTGGTGGTGATGGGGCTCCCCAGCAAGTGGTGGTGGTGATGGGGCTCCCCAGCAAGTGGTGGTGGTGATGGGGCTCCCCCAGCAGGAGTGGTGGTGATGGGGCTCCCCCAGCAAGTGGTGGTGGTGATGGGGCTCCCCCAGCAAGTGGTGGTGGTGATGGGCTCCCCAGCAGGAGGTGGTGGTGATGGGGCTCCCCCAGCAGGTGGTGGTGGTGATGGGGCTACCCCAGCAGGTGGTGGTGGTGATGGGGCTGCCCCAGCAGGAGGGGGTGGTGATGGGGCTCCCCAGCAGGTGTGGTGGTGATGGGGCTCCCCCAGCAGGTGGTGGTGGTGATGGGGCTCCCCAGCAGGTGGTGGTGGTGATGGGGCTGCCCCAGCAGGAGGGGGTGGTGATGGGGCTCCCCCAGCAGGAGGTGGTGGTGATGGGGCTCCCCAGCAGGTGGTGGTGGTGATGGGGCTCCCCAGCAGGTGGTGGTGGTGATGGGGCTCCCCAGCAGGAGGTGGTGGTGATGGGGCTCCCCCAGCAGGAGGTGGTGGTGATGGGGCTCCCCCAGCAGGAGGTGGTGGTGATGGGGCTCCCCAGCAGGAGGTGGTGGTGATGGGGCTCCCCCAGCAGGTGGTGGTGGTGATGGGGCTCCCCCAGCAGGAGGGGGTGGTGATGGGGCTCCCCCAGCAGGAGGTGGTGGTGATGGGGCTCCCCAGCAGGTGGTGGTGGTGATGGGGCTCCCCCAGCAGGTGGTGGTGGTGATGGGGCTCCCCCAGCAGGAGGTGGTGGTGATGGGGCTCCCCCAGCAGGTGGGAGTGGTGATGGGACTCCCCAGCGGAGGTGGTGGTGATGGGGCTGCCCAGCAGGAGGAGGTGGTGATGGGGCTCCCCCAGCAAGTGGTGGTGGTGATGGGGCTCCCCCAGCAGGTGGTGGTGGTGATGGGGCTCCCCAGCAGGTGGTGGTGGTGATGGGGCTCCCCCAGCAGGTGGTGGTGGTGATGGGGCTCCCCCAGCAGGAGGTGGTGGTGATGGGGCTCCCCCAGCAAGTGGTGGTGGTGATGGGGCTCCCCCAGCAGGTGGTGGTGGTGATGGGGCTCCCCCAGCAGGTGGTGGTGGTGATGGGGCTCCCCAGCAGGAGGTGGTGGTGATGGGGCTCCCCAGCAGGTGGTGGTGGTGATGGGGCTCCCCCAGCAGGTGGTGGTGGTGATGGGGCTCCCCCAGCAGGAGGTGGTGGTGATGGGGCTCCCCAGCAGGTGGGAGTGGTGATGGGACTCCCCCAGCAGGAGGTGGTGGTGATGGGGCTCCCCAGCAGGAGGTGGTGGTGATGGGGCTCCCCAGCAGGTGGTGGTGGTGATGGGGCTCCCCCAGCAGGTGGTGGTGGTGATGGGGCTCCCCTGCAGGAGGTGGTGGTGATGGGGCTCCCCAGCAGGAGGTGGTGGTGATGGGGACTCCCCCAGCAGGAGGTGGTGGTGATGGGGCTCCCCAGCAGGAGGTGGTGGTGATGGGGCTCCCCCAGCAGGAGGTGGTGGTGATGGGGCTCCCCCAGCAGGTGGGAGTGGTGATGGGGCTCCCCCAGCAGGTGGTGGTGGTGATGGGGCTCCCCCAGCAGGAGGTGGTGGTGATGGGGCTCCCCAGCAGGAGGTGGTGGTGATGGGGCTCCCTGCAGCAGGAGGGTGGTGGTGATGGGGCTCCCCCTGCAGCAGGAGGTGGTGGTGATGGGGCTCCCAGCAGGAGGTGGTGGTGATGGGCTCCCCAGCAGGAGGTGGTGGTGATGGGGCTCCCCAGCAGGGGGAGTGGTGGATGGGGCTCCCCCAGCAGGAGCTGGTGGTGATGGTGCTCCGCCAGCAGGAGGTGGTGGTGATGGGGCTCCCCAGCAGGAGGTGGTGGTGATGGGGCTCCCCTACAGGAGGTGGTGGTGATGGGGCTCCCCCAGNACATGTATACATTTGTGTAAGGAGTCATTTAGATCCTTACATACCACTTATGTCAGACCAAACCTGGAGTATGCAGCCCTCAGTGTGGAGTCCGTATCTTGTCAATCATAAGGCGAAATTGGAGAATGTTCAAAGGTATGCTACCAGGGTAGTTCCAGGGCTATGAGATATTAGTTGTGAAAAAGTCTGTGTGACTTGCACCTTACGTCGCTGGAAGAGAGAAGAGGTAGGGGAGACATAATCACCACATACAAAATTCTTAGGAGATAGGATAGAGCAGATAAAGACAGGTAATTTAACACAGGCGGAACTCACACAAGGGAACACAGGTGGAAACTGAATACCCAAATGAGCCAAAGAGACATTAGAAACATTAGTTTCAGTGTCAGAGTAGTTAACAAACGGAATACATTAGGCAGCGATGTGGTGGAGACTGACTCCATACACAGTTTCAAATGTAGATATGATAGAGCCCAATAGGCTCAGGAACCTGTACACCAGTGGATTGACAGTTGAGAGGCGGGACCAAAGAGCCAAAGCTCAACCCCCGCAAGTATAATTAGATGAACACACACACACGCACACACACTCCCCCCCCCTCTCTTTCCCTCCGCCCCCAACCCCCCCTCTGCACCTCATCACTCATATTAACCCCCTCACCTCCCGACCCCCTCACCTCCCGACCCCCTCACCTCCCGACCCCCTCACCTCCCGACCCCCTCACCTCCCGACCCCCTCACCTCCCAACCCCCTCACCTCCGACCCCTCACCTCCCGACCCCCTCACCTCCCGACCCCCTCACCTCCCGACCCCCCTCACCTCCCGACCCCCTCACCTCCCGACCTCCTCACCTCCCGACCCCCCTCACCTCCCGACCCCCTCACCTCCCGACCCCCTCACCTCCCGACCCCTCACCTCCCGACCCCCTCACCTCCCGACCCCCTCACCTCCCGACCTCCTCACCTCCCGACCCCCTCACCTCCCCCCCTCTTCCCCCCCTTTCTACCCCAAAAACCCCTTTTTACCCCTTAGTCCCCCCTCTGCCCCCCAGCACACCCCTGACTAGTACATCCTCTCCCCCACTCACCCCCCTCCCACCCCTCATGCTCCACCCTTCTACCCCTCACCACCTCTTCTGCTCCCCATCTACCTCTCAACCATTATATGCCTCTCAGTCTCACCCTATGCCTCTCAGTCTCACCCTATGCCTCTCAGTCTCACCCTATGCCTCTCAGTCTCACCCTATGCCTCTCAGTCTCACCCTATGCCTCTCAGTCTCACCCTATGCCTCTCAGTCTCACCCTATGCCTCTCAGTCTCACCCTATGCCTCTCAGTCTCACCCTATGCCTCTCAGTCTCACCCTATGCCTCTCAGCCTCACCCTATGCCTCTCAGTCTCACCCTATGCCTCTCAGCCTCACCCTATGCCTCTCAGTCTCACCCTATGCCTCTCAGCCTCACCCTATGCCTCTCAGCCCCTCCCTATGCCTCTCAGCCTCACCCTATGCCTCTCAGCCTCACCCTATGCCTCTCAGCCCCTCCCTATGCCTCTCAGCCTCACCCTATGCCTCTCAGCCCCTCCCTATGCCTCTCAGCCTCACCCTATGCCTCTCAGCCTCACCCTATGCCTATCAGACCCTCCCTACCTTTCAGACCCACTATGCCTGGTCCCCCTAGCTGCCCACTCCCCCATCTGCCCCCCAGAGAAAGGGGGATCTCTGGCAACAGAGTTTCCAAGAAGAGTCTCAAGGTTTGGTACACCAATGTTGATGGGGTATCTAATAAAGCAGAAGAGATAAAATAAAGAGTTAGTGAGGCACATCCTGACATAGTTGCAATAATGGCAACTAAAATAAATGATATGATCTCGAATGCAATCTTTCCAGGGGATTACAAAGTAATAGGGACATAGGACATAACTCTATGTCCTTAAGAAAGGACATAGAGACAGGGAGGGGGAGTGGCACTCCTAATAAAGCAGAAATGAAAGTTTGAAGACTTAGAAAATCAGGGGACTAATGAAAGCACAAGCTCAATATATGGACTCTGGCAGCAGATGGGAAGAAGATTGTGATCTTGATACTCTACAATCCCCCACCAAACAGTACAAGGCCCAGGCAGGAGTATGATGACAACAACAAGGCATGTATAGGTGAACCGTAGAGGGCAGCAAAAACAGCGCATTGAATGAGAGCGAAGCTGCTGGTCTTGGGGGACCTCATCATGGAGAGATGAATTGGGAATCAAGAAATCCCCATGGCGGGAACCAACGTAGGGAGAAAAGTTAGTGGGAGTTATAGACAGGAATTTCCTAACACAACATTTGAATGAAGACACAAGGGAAAGAGGAGGGAACACGCCAAAACTATTAGACTTGATTTTCACCCAGAATGTAGAAGTCATTACGAATATGGAACATAAAATACCACTTGGGGCCAGTGAGCATTGTGTCACTACATAATGGATCTAGTCATATGGAAATGCAAGGAGGCCGAAGAGAGTTTTAAACCAACAGTACAGAAAAAAAGGAAGGCATATAATAACCCATCGTTTAATCAATCCGTCCTCTTACAAAAAACGTCGCTTTTCGCTGGTATGCTTATTAAGGCCAGACTTTGCTGTAACCGAAAATGTAAGCGGCTCTTAAGTGACGTACTCTCCCGTTTTCTGCTTTGGGTCTTCTGGCTTAGTCTGTTAGGTTAAGAGAGGACACTTTAAATTAACAGTTTTCATGACGTTTTGTAAACTTAGGAGACCTTGCTGGCCTCCTAACCCACCAGAGGACCCAAAACGTTCTGTTTTGGGTCCATTTCAGTTGGAAAATACATTTCCATTATGGATTACGGCAATTTTTGGCCACAGCGCATACGAGCGAGAACTGAAGCTTCCAACCATACTAGAGAGAATCATGCAAGTCAACACCACCTTTTGCCTTAAAGTCATGAGAGACCCTACATCTACACTGCTCAGATACAAATTATTTAGTGATGTTAACACCCTATTGACTGGTGCCGACATACCAACTCACTCCTTTTATAATAAATGGCTGAGCAAAAATGCCTACAATCTCATTAAACTAAGCATTCCTTTTAGGGACAATCTACCTGTCTCTGATATTCCTCTTTATCTGTAACCCACCATTCAAGTATCATACACACCTGTCACCAAGAAAGGTAAGGAGAATCTTGCTCTTCTCAAAGCTGTCACACTCGAAATAATTGCTTCCTCCATCGAGAATTTAAGATCTCACGAGCACTGTGTCTACACCGACGGCTCAGTCCAATCTTCTACTAGACGGACTGCCCTGGAAACACAAACCGAAACTGTCTCTATTTTCCGCTTGTTACAACTTGTAATAAAGTTGTTACATCTTGGCTTAACGTGTTTATGACGTATTAGAACGTTGTTACAACATGCTATATTAGTTGTATAACTGGTTAGAAGGTGTTAAAACTTGCTCGAACGTTGTACCAACGTCGTAGTTTCGGTGTGGTTTGGCGGGTGTGTAGCAGCATGTAGGTTTTATAGAAATAATATTTGCACAAAGACTATCAGTGTCAGGTTAAACAACTGGCTGACCTCCACACAAGCAGAACTAGCAGCATTACACTAGCTACCAGTACATTAAAAAACATTGGAGGAGGAATAATATTTTGATTCAAAGTCTGCTCTTCAAGCAATCGAAACCTTCTCCTGGAAGATCGACAGCAAGAACCTCATACTCCCAATTATAAATGACCTAATTGATGCACAGAGTAAAGGGTCTCGAATCTCCTTTGTATGGATACCTTCACACATAAATATAATCCATCATAATGAGACAGACATTGCAGCCAAATTTGCGTGTAACAAAGATGAAGCTGAATTAGATTTTGGTATTCCCAACACTGCTGTTAAAACTATATTGTTCCAAGCACTCAGGTCTGATCGGAAAGAAATTACTGACTCCCAACGACCTGAAAGCACCAGTATAAAAAGCTTTGATTTGTTCAGATGTGAAACCTATGTTTATGGGCAGCACAAAACGTCCACCAGACTGTGCGACACAGTGGTTGCAAGGATCAGGTTGGGTTACCGTTACCTGTGGCAGGTGGCTGCAGGTGACGGATCTCCCAATCCTGAGCACTCCAGTTGCAAACTCTGTGAGCAGGAACTGCGGCATGATCTCCCACACTACATCACTGAATGCCCAGTTTTTAAACCTTTCAGACCAGTTGGCATGAGGTACCTGGAGCTTTACAATTGCTTTATTAACTTTCGTGTTCTTGAAGATATCCTCATAATGCACCCAAAATTTACCAGTGCAGGCTACTGAACACATGGCCCTGTATGACTAACCATCCTGCGAGATGGGGACTTTTAGTATCACGTAGCTACCTTATTCACTCTTGTGTTGATGATATCCTCATAATGCACCCAGAGTCTGTCAGTGCAGACTACCTATCACATGCCTCAATATGACTAACCATCCTGTGTGATGAGAATTTTTAGCACCACGTAGCTAGCTTTTTGATACTCTGTACTCCCCTTCATATAGTCTAGGGCAGCTGCACAAATGCAGATGTACCTAAATGTGTTAATAAAAAAAATGTAAGAGGACAGGTTGGGTTTAATCGGCATTGTCTGGAAGCAAAAATGAAAAGCAGGAGAGAGTGGAGAAAGGACAGAGGACAATAATATTAGAAGCAATAGAGCTAGGAATGAATACATTATTATAAGGAGAGTATCGGAAAGGAATTACGAAACGATATTGAAATCGAAAAAGCAACCTAAGTTACTGCATAGTCATATAAGAAGGAAAATACCGGTGAACGACCAAGTGAGAAGACTAAGTAAAACAGAGGGACATATACAGAAAGTGACAAGGAAATCTATGAGGTACTGAAAGCCAGTTTCCATGGAGTGTTCACAACCGAGCCTGAGCAGCTCCCATTGTTGGACGAGAAGATGACCCAAGATGAGAGACTAATGGATATAGAGGTGACAGCAGAGGAGGTAATGAAACAGCTGACGACACTGCATGCAGCTAAAGCAGTTGGACCAGACAATGTATCACCGTGGATACTAAAAGAGGCAGCGCAGGCTCTCAGCGTGCCTCTGCCAAGGCGCTATAATGAGTCACTTACGAAGGAAGTTGCCCAGTTACTGGACGGCAAATGTGGTACCAATTTTTAAAAAAGGTGTTAGGGAAGAGACACTTAACTAAAGACTAATATCACTGACAAGCTCCCCCTGTAAAGTACTCGAAATAATAATCAGGTTAAGATTTGTTACACACATAGAGAACATTAGGCATGTAAACAAATACCAACATGGGATCAGAGAAGGAAAATTATGCCTAACAAACCTCCTGGAATTTTATAATAAAATAATAAGTATAAGGCAGGACGGAGAAGCATGGGCAGGCTGCATATTTCTGGAATGCCAAAAAGCCTTTGACACAGTACAGCACAGGAGACTGCTATTCAAACTTGAGAGACAGGCAGGAGTAAGAGGAAAAGTCTTAGTTTGGGTAAAAAATTACTTAACAGGAAGGAGCCAGAGAGTAATGGTAAGGGGCGAGAAGTCGGACTGGCGAACAGTAACAGCGTGAAGTACCTCAAGGATTGGTGCTGGGACCAGTTCTATTTCTAATATACGTGAACAACATCTCTACAGGAGTCGAGTCCTTTATGTCGATGTTCGCGGATGACGCAAAGTTGATGAGAAGAGTTGTGACAGATGAGGATTGTAGGATCCTCCAAGAGGACCTGAATAACCTGCAGAGATGATCAGAGAAATAGCTACTGGAGTTCAACACGAGCAAATGTAAAGTTACGGAAATTGGATTACGTGATAGGAGACCAAAGGTGATAGTACACAATGAAGGGGAACTGCCTACCCGTGACGACGTGAGAAAGAGACCTGGGTGTGGACGTAACACCTAAGCTAACTCCTGAGGCACATATAAATAGGATAACGACAGCAGCGTACTCAACACTGGCAAAAGTTAGAACATTATTCAGAAACCTAAGTAAGGAGACATTTAGGGCACTTTAAACTGCCTACGTGAGACCAGTCTTAAGAGTATACCGCGCCCATCATGGAGTCCCCACCTGAAGAAATACATAAGGAAACTGGAAAAGGTTCAGAAGTTTGTGATAAGGCTCGTCCCGAGTTACAAGGATGGGGTATGAAGAGCAACTGAAGGAATTAAACCTGACAACACTAGAAAAAATGATGGAGCGAGGGGATATGATAGGAACATATAAAATACTTAGGGGAATTGACAGAGTGGAAAATATACGAAATGCTTACACGGAATACTAAGAGAACGAGGGGACATGGGTGGAAGCTGGAAACTCAGATGAGTCACAGAGATGTTAGGAAGTTTTCTTTTGCGTGAGAGTAGTGGAAAAATGGAATGCACTTAAGGAACAGGTTTCTGGAAGCAAATTCTATTCATAATTTTAAAACTAGGTATGAGAGGGAAATGGGACAGGAGTCATTGCTGTAAACACCGATGACTGGAAAGGCGGGATCCAAGAGTCAGTGCTCGATCCTGCAGACACAAATAGGTGAGTACACACACACACACACACACACACACACACATAAATCGCTGGAAGACAGAAGAGTTAGGGGAGACATGATCACCACATTCAAGATTCTGAAGGGAATTGATAGGGTAGATAAAACAGGCTATTAACACAAGGGGCACACGCACAAGGGGACACAGGTGGAAACTGAGTGCCCAAATGAGCCACAGAGATATTAGAAAGACTTTTTTTAGTGTCAGAGTGGTTGACAAATGGAATTCATTAGGAAGTGATGTGGTGGAGGCTGACTCCATACACAGTTTCAAGTGTAGATATGATAGAGCCCATTAGGCTCAGGAATCTGTACACCTGTTGATTGACGGTTGAGAGGTGGATCAAAGAGCCAGAGCTCAAGCCCCGCAAACACAACTAGGTGAGTACACACACACACACACACAGGGGGCCTGGTAGCCTGGTGGATAGCGCGCAGGACTCGTAATTCTGTGGCGCGGTTCGATTCCTGCACCAGGCAGAAACAATGGGCAAAGTTTCTTTCACCCTGAATGGCCCTGTTACCTAGCAGTAAATAGGTACCTTGGAGTTAGACAGCTGTTACGGGTTGCTTCCTGTGTGTGTGTGTGTGTGTGTTGTGTGTGTGGGTGTGTGTGTGTGTGTGTGTGTGTGTGTGTGTGTGTGTGTGTGTGTGTG
>WNGS01161255.1:35940-47325 GCA_020271785.1 Procambarus virginalis
CCCCGCGGCCCGGTCCTCGACCAGGCCTCCACCCCCAGAAAGCAGCCCGTGACAGCTGACTAACACCCAGGTACCTATTTTACTGCTAGGTAACAGGGGCATAGGGTGAAAGAAACTCTGCCCCCATTGTTTCTCTCCGGCGCCCGAGATCGAACCCAGCACCATTGTTGACTAGTTCCTGGCCTTGTTGACTAGTTCCCAGCCTTGTTGACTAGTTCCTGGCCTTGTTGACTATTTTCCTGGCCTTGTTGACTAGTTCCTGGCCTTGTTGACTAGTTCCTGGCCTTGTTGACTAGTTCCTGGCCTTGTTGACTAGTTCCTGGCCTTGTTGACTAGTTCCCAGCCTTGTTGACTAGTTCCTGGCTTGTTGACTAGTTCCCAGCCTTGTTGACTAGTTCCTGGCCTTGTTGACTAGTTCCTGGCCTTGTTGACTAGTTCCTGGCCTTGTTGACTAGTTCCTGGCCTTGTTGACTAGTTCCCAGCCTTGTTGACTAGTTCCTGGCTTGTTGACTAGTTCCTGGCCTTGTTGACTAGTTCCTGGCCTTGTTGACTAGTTCCTGGCCTTGTTGACTAGTTCCTGGCCTTGTTGACTAGTTCCCAGCCTTGTTGACTAGTTCCTGGCTTGTTGACTAGTTCCTGGCCTTGTTGACTAGTTCCTGCCTTGTTGACTAGTTCCTGCCTTGTTGACTAGTTCCTGGCCTTGTTGACTAGTTCCCAGCCTTGTTGACTAGTTCCTGGCCTTGTTGACTAGTTCCTGGCCTTGTTGACTAGTTCCTGGCCTTGTTGACTAGTTCCTGGCCTTGTTGACTAGTTCCCAGCCTTGTTGACTAGTTCCTGGCCTTGTTGACTAGTTCCTGGCCTTGTTGACTAGTTCCCAGCCTTGTTGACTAGTTCCTGCCTTGTTGACTAGTTCCTGCCTTGTTGACTAGTTCCTGGCCTTGTTGACTAGTTCCTGGCCTTGTTGACTAGTTCCTGCCTTGTTGACTAGTTCCAGCCTTGTTGACTAGTTCCCAGCCTTGTTGACTAGTTCCTGGCTTGTTGACTAGTTTCCTGGCCTTGTTGACTAGTTCCCAGCCTTGTTGACTAGTTCCCAGCCTTGTTGACTAGTTCCTGGCCTTGTTGACTAGTTCCTGCCTTGTTGACTAGTTCCTGGCCTTGTTGACTAGTTCCTGGCCTTGTTGACTAGTTCCTGGCCTTGTTGACTAGTTCCCTGGCCTTGTTGACTAGTTCCTGGCCTTGTTGACTAGTTCCTGGCCTTGTTGACTAGTTCCTGGCCTTGTTGACTAGTTCCTGGCCTTGTTGACTAGTTCCTGCCTTGTTGACTAGTTCCTGGCCTTGTTGACTAGTTCCTGGCCTTGTTGACTAGTTCCCAGCCTTGTTGACTAGTTCCTGGCCTTGTTGACTAGTTCCTGGCCTTGTTGACTAGTTCCTGGCCTTGTTGACTAGTTCCTGCCTTGTTGACTAGTTTCCTGGCCTTGTTGACTAGTTCCTGCCTTGTTGACTAGTTCCTGGCCTTGTTGACTAGTTCCTGGCCTTGTTGACTAGTTCCTGGCCTTGTTGACTAGTTCCTGGCCTTGTTGACTAGTTCCCAGCCTTGTTGACTAGTTCCTGGCCTTGTTGACTAGTTCCTGGCCTTGTTGACTAGTTCCTGCCTTGTTGACTAGTTCCTGGCCTTGTTGACTAGTTCCTGGCCTTGTTGACTAGTTCCCAGCCTTGTTGACTAGTTCCTGGCCTTGTTGACTAGTTCCTGGCCTTGTTGACTAGTTCCCCCTTGTTGACTAGTTCCTGGCCTTGTTGACTAGTTCCCTGGCCTTGTTGACTAGTTCCTGGCCTTGTTGACTAGTTCCTGGCCTTGTTGACTAGTTCCCAGCCTTGTTGACTAGTTCCTGGCCTTGTTGACTAGTTCCTGGCCTTGTTGACTAGTTCCTGGCCTTGTTGACTAGTTCCTGCCTTGTTGACTAGTTCCCAGCCTTGTTGACTAGTTCCTGGCCTTGTTGACTAGTTCCTGGCCTTGTTGACTAGTTCCTGGCCTTGTTGACTAGTTTCCTGGCCTTGTTGACTAGTTCCTGGCCTTGTTGACTAGTTCCTGCCTTGTTGACTAGTTCCCATGCCTTGTTGACTAGTTCCCAGCCTTGTTGACTAGTTCCTGGCCTTGTTTGACTAGTTCCCAGCCTTGTTGACTAGTTCCTGGCCTTGTTGACTAGTTCCCAGCCTTGTTGACTAGTTCCTGGCCTTGTTGACTAGTTCCTGCCCTTGTTGACTAGTTCCCAGCCTTGTTGACTAGTTCCTGGCTTGTTGACTAGTTCCTGGCCTTGTTGACTAGTTCCCAGCCTTGTTGACTAGTTCCCAGCCTTGTTGACTAGTTCCTGCCTTGTTGACTAGTTCCTGGCCTGTTGACTAGTTCCTGGGTTTTTCCTGGCCTTGTTGACTAGTTCCTGGCCTTGTTGACTAGTTCCTGGCTTGTTGACTAGTTCCTGGCCTTGTTGACTAGTTCCTGGCCTTGTTGACTAGTTCCTGGCCTTGTTGACTAGTTCCTGGCCTTGTTGACTAGTTCCTGGCCTTGTTGACTAGTTCCCAGCCTTGTTGACTAGTTCCTGGCCTTGTTGACTAGTTCCTGGCCTTGTTGACTAGTTCCTGGCCTTGTTGACTAGTTCCTGGCCTTGTTGACTAGTTTCCCCCCCCTTGTTGACTAGTCCCCCTTGTTGACTAGTTCCTGGCCTTGTTGACTAGTTCCTGGCCTTGTTGACTAGTTCCCAGCCTTGTTGACTAGTTCCTGGCCTTGTTGACTAGTTCCTGGCCTTGTTGACTAGTTCCTGGCCTTGTTGACTAGTTCCTGGCCTTGTTGACTAGTTCCCTGCCTTGTTGACTAGTTCCCAGCCTTGTTGACTAGTTCCTGCCTTGTTGACTAGTTCCTGGCCTTGTTGACTAGTTCCTGGCCTTGTTGACTAGTTCCCAGCCTTGTTGACTAGTTCCTGGCCTTGTTGACTAGTTCCTGGCCTTGTTGACTAGTTCCCAGCCTTGTTGACTAGTTCCTGGCCTTGTTGACTAGTTCCTGGCCTTGTTGACTAGTTCCTGGCCTTGTTGACTAGTTCCCAGCCTTGTTGACTAGTTCCCAGCCTTGTTGACTAGTTCCTGGCTTGTTGACTAGTTCCCAGCCTTGTTGACTAGTTCCCTGGCCTTGTTGACTAGTTCCTGCCTTGTTGACTAGTTCCCAGCCTTGTTGACTAGTTCCTGCCTTGTTGACTAGTTCCTGGCCTTGTTGACTAGTTCCCAGCCTTGTTGACTAGTTCCTGGCCTTGTTGACTAGTTCCCAGCCTTGTTGACTAGTTCCTGGCCTTGTTGACTAGTTCCCAGCCTTGTTGACTAGTTCCCAGCCTTGTTGACTAGTTCCCAGCCTTGTTGACTAGTTCCTGGCCTTGTTGACTAGTTCCTGGCCTTGTTGACTAGTTTCCTGGCCTTGTTGACTAGTTCCCGCCTTGTTGACTAGTTCCTGGCTTGTTGACTAGTTCCCAGCCTTGTGACTAGTTCCTGGCCTTGTTGACTAGTTCCTGGCCTTGTTGACTAGTTCCTGGCCTTGTTGACTAGTTCCCAGCCTTGTTGACTAGTTCCTGGCCTTGTTGACTAGTTCCTGGCCTTGTTGACTAGTTCCTGGCCTTGTTGACTAGTTCCTGGCCTTGTTGACTAGTTCCTGGCTTGTTGACTAGTTCCCATGGGACCTTTGTTGACTAGTTCCCAGCCTTGTTGACTATTTCCTGGCCTTGTTGACTAGTTCCTGGCCTTGTTGACTAGTTCCTCCTGGCCTTGTTGACTAGTTCCTGGCCTTGTTGACTAGTTCCTGGCCTTGTTGACTAGTTCCTGCCTTGTTGACTAGTTCCTGGCCTTGTTGACTAGTTCCTGGCCTTGTTGACTAGTTCCCAGCTTGTTGACTAGTTCCCAGCCTTGTTGACTAGTTCCTGGCCTTGTTGACTAGTTCCTGCCTTGTTGACTAGTTCCTGGCCTTGTTGACTAGTTCCCAGCCTTGTTGACTAGTTCCCAGCCTTGTTGACTAGTTCCCAGCCTTGTTGACTAGTTCCTGGCCTTGTTGACTAGTTCCTGGCCTTGTTGACTAGTTCCTGGCCTTGTTGACTAGTTCCTGGCCTTGTTGACTAGTTCCTGGCCTTGTTGACTAGTTCCCGGCCTTGTTGACTAGTTCCTGGCCTTGTTGACTAGTTCCCAGCCTTGTTGACTAGTTCCTGGCCTTGTTGACTAGTTCCCGGCCTTGTTGACTAGTTCCCGGCCTTGTTGACTAGTTCCTGGCCTTGTTGACTAGTTCCTGGCCTTGTTGACTAGTTCCCAGCCTTGTTGACTAGTTCCCGGCCTTGTTGACTAGTCGCAGGCTGTGTTTACTGGTCTGGGGGGGGGGGGGAGGGGGTGGTTTAACAGCTCAAGACGATAGTTAAGATCTTCGTTAATGGCAGTTAGGTGAGAGGGGAGGTTAGGGGTGGTTAGGGGGGGGATGGGGCATGAGCGCGCGTGAGCATGAGCGCGTGCTTATGCCTCATTTACTGCAGGTGAGGACCTTCAGCTCCTGAGGGCTTGACGTAGTTTGTCGGTCGTCTTGTGAGGTGATTGAAAATCGCCTTGAGCTCTGGCGAGCCTTGCTGCCTCATTAGCTGAAGCTGTATGATGAGTTCTTACTCATTACTTGAAGCTGTATAATGAGTTCTCCCTCCTACCTGAAGCTGTGTGCACTTTCCTCATCCCCTTCGACTCATCGAGGTCAACAGCTTCCACTCCTGTCCTCATCTGGATCTCCAGCTTCTGACCTGATAATCATCTATGTCGTGATCATGTTCCCTCTCGCCCTTCTGTTTTTGGAGCCTTTTAAGGCATTTGTAATTATTTAGTCCATCTGATAACATGGATTAGTTGATGGAGCGACGTTGTGGCTTCTTGCTGAATGGGCTTCCAATCACTGATGGTCGAGGTGGACAAGAACATCCCAAGGTGGATAGGTGGATAGTTCATTCTTTCCTCATAATCCCTCATTCTTCCAAGTGGTATTTAGTCACATTGGCTCAGTTCTTTCTCATAATTTTCGTCTTTGGACTTTTCTGAGGCCAAAGGAGAAGGACTTATCTTGAAGACTTCTCTGAGGTCAAGGAGAATGACTTATCTTGAAGACTTCTCTGAGACCAAGGAGAAGGACTTCTCTTGATAACTCCATATTTTCATCCACTTTCATCCTGAGATTCTTTAAAAAAAGGTATTATACTTGGGTGCATATACCAGCCATCAGGTCTACCTCCTGAAGTCCTCCTTCCCTGCAACTCTCCTTCACGAATTCCCTATCCGCACACCTCTCCTCAAACTCTTCATCCATATTCCATCCGCACACCTCTTCCCCCAAAACCTTTCCCAACACAGGGAATGAAAAAGGAAAAAGTTCTGAAAGTTCGGCACACAGATGATGGAGGAGCGTGTGTGTGAGAATGGTAATTTAGCTAAACCTTTACACCCGTAGTTAAGGAAGGCTATTGACTGGGTAGTATGTTTAGCGTTGCAGGCGATGAGTCACAATAACGTGGCTGAAGTATGTTGACCAGACCACACACTAGAAGGTGAAGGGACGACGACGTTTCTGTCCGTTCTGGACCATTCTCAAGTCGATTCTCGAGTCCTGGACTATTCTCACAATCGACTTAAGAATGGTTCAGGACGGACCGAAACGTCATCGTCCCTTCACCTTCTAGTGTGTGGTCTGGTCAACATAATTAGCGTTATTTCACTTTAAAGTACCGTTGTGTTGGGTGCGTCCCTGGGTAAGGAAATGGTATTTGCCACTCCGCTGAAGCACGTCGGTCAGTTATACTTTGTGGTGAAGTGACAGGATGAGGGAAGCTTGATTAGACAGCATAGGTAATGCTGTCATGTGAAATAGTCTTAGTGGGGCCAAAAAGGTGACTCGCTGCTTGCGGTCAGGTCATCTTGACCTGACATACACAGACTGGGAGAAGCACCGCCTCTACACTCCCAATGACATCACATGAGCCTAGGAAGAACCAATCAGGTGATAGGCCAAGGCAGAAGCTTCATTTCGTTTGGTGTGTTAACACAAATACTTACCATTTGCTTCACGTTCGTGGTAACGTACAAGGTAGGCCAGTTAGATGTATTTACAAACACCAGGAACAAGTTGGACAAAAGAATCCATAGAGGCTGACAGTAGCTTACAGCTCAAGCTTGGTGAGCCGGCTTGAACGATGACATCTCATGAGTGCCGCTGAAGTAGCGTGCACACGTGGATGGGAATATTTCAAACACATGAAGAACATAATAGCATACGTGAAAATGAATGACCCGAGCATCGTACTGGAGCTCCCTTAAATACGACAGAACAAGGTCGCGGGCCAGTGGTCATGTACCTGCAGTCTTAACATTACGCCATCTTATCACTCTAAGCCATCGTCGGGGACACTATATGTGTTACTGGATGTTCAAGAAGTAATAACACTCACTGAAGATGCCAATACGCGAGCCAAAGCACCCAAGGCGAACGAGATCGAAGGCATCGGATTCACTAAGGCTGCCACTGAGGGACAAACCACCGAGATGTACATTTGGGAGGCAAGACCCGCAAACGTCCTGAAATTCCGAACATTCTACAAGGACATTGTCCTTCTTGCACAGTGCTAAGAAGGACAAAGCAAATCGGACAATGTGGCGCAGGGCGGCATTCCATTAAGTGCCCGTGAGTTAAGCATGTATGGCCAATACGTTACTTAGCCACAGCCGTTACCAACCGGGGATTACAGTGATAGGAAGATGGCTACAGGATCAAGCTACCTGTAATTAGAAGCACCCAGTTTAACTGTTTCCTGTAACACAAGACCAACAACACTGCCAATGGTCTCATATCAAGGAATAAATGACTGGGTAGAAATCTGAATAAGAAAAGCCTTTTGGAGAAATAGGACAAGTGCTGATAGCCTCCTTGGCAGCGGTGTCCTCACACTCATTTATGGTAATACCAATATGGCTGGAAACCCAGTAAAACATAACTGTCTTTGGTCTTCTAAAGATAAGAAATAGTCAATATTGGGTTTTGACTGCCTCAGGATGCATAGAGGTAAATTCCTTGAGAGCCCTGAGGGCATTGTGGGATTGAGTCAACCACAGGGACAAAGGAGCATTGACATGGGGAAAGTATTTGATGAAGGACATACAAAATTCCATACAGTTCAGCCTAACTGGAATGAAGTGAAAGAAGAAGTTGCAGAAGCCACCTCTGTCCACAACCCAAAGTCCAGATTCGATCAAGAATGCGAATGTCAGAATAGTTTATAATGCAACATCAAGGCCAGCAGGCGACCGGGAAGTGAGCTCAACCTCACCTCCGTGGCACTGCCAGACCATTTTGGGTGGTTGGGTGGTACAACAGGAGACAACGAGTCAGTGTGAGGGGTGAGGTCTCAGACTGGCGAGACGTTACCACTGGAGTCCCGCAGGGATTAGTCCTTGGACCTATACTGTTTCTGATATACGTAAATGATCTCCCAGAGGGTATAGACTCGTTCCTTTCAATGTTTGCTGATGATGCAAAAATTATGAGAAGGATAAAAACGGAGGAAGATAGTAGGAGGCTACAAGATGACCTAGACAAACTGAATGAATTATCCAACAAATGGCTACTAAAGTTCAACCCGAGTAAATGCAAAGTAATGAAACTAGGCAGTGGAAACAGGAGGCCAGACACAGGATACAGAATAGGAGATGAAGTACTTAATGAAACGGACAGAGAGAAAGATCTAGGAGTTGATATCGCACCAAACCTGTCTCCTGAAGCCCACATAAAAAGGATAACATCTGCGGCATATGCGAGGCTGGCTAACATCAGAACAGCGTTCAGGAACCTGTGTAAGGAATCATTCAGAATCTTGTACACCACATATGTAAGACCAATCCTGGAGTATGCAGCCCCAGCATGGAGCCCGTACCTTGTCAAGCACAAGACGAAGCTGGAAAAAGTTCAGTGGTATGCCACTAGACTAGTCCCAGAACTAAGAGGCATGAGTTACGAGGAAAGGCTGCGGGAAATAATGCACTTACCGTCGCTGGAAGATTGGAGAGCTCGGGGAGACATGATCACAACCTCCAAAATTCTCAGAAATTGACAAGGTAGAGAAGGATAAACTACTTAACACGGGTGATACCCGGAAACTGGGTACCCAAATGAGTCACAGGGACGTTAGAAAGAACCTTTTCAGTGTCAGAGTAGTTAACAAATGGAATGCATTAGGCAGTGATGTGGTGGAGGCTGACTCCATACACAGTTTCAAGTGTAGATATGATAGAGCCCGATGGGCTCAGGAACCTGTACACCTGTTGATTGACGGTTGAGAGGCGGGACCAAAGAGCCAGAGCTCAACGCCCGCTGTGCTGTGCAGAGGCATTCCATAAGAACAAATATTTGAAAAATATCAGGAAAATTTGGCTTCTTAGGCAACTTAGCCTATTAGGTACAAAAAATTCGCACACGATAGATAGACATGAAGATAGACAGAGACTACAGGATGACCTGGACAAACTGGAGGAATGGTCTAGAAAATGGCTACTAAAGTTCAACTCAGGAAAGTGTAAAGTAATGAAATTAGGTGAAGGGAGCAGGAGGCTGAACACAAGATACCATCTGGGAGGTGAAATCCTGCAAGAGTCAAATAGAGAGAAAGATCTGGGGGTTGATATCACACCGAACCTGTCCCCAGAGGCCCACATCAAAAGGATATCATCAGCGGCATATGCTAGACTGGCTAACATAAGAACTGCCTTTAGAAACTTGTGTAAGGAATCGTTCAGGACCCTGTATACCACTTATGTCAGACCAATCCTGGAATATGCAGCTCCAGCCTGGAGTCCATACCTAGTTAAACACAAGACAAAGTTAGAGAAGATTGAGCGGTATGCCACCAGGCTTGTCCCGGAACTGAGAGGTATGAGCTACGAGGAAAGGCTAAAGGAGCTGAACCTCACATCCCTGGAAGAGACAAGAGTAAGGGGAGACATGATCACCACATACAAAATTCTCAGAGGAATTGACGGGGTGGACAAAGACAAACTATTTAACATGATGGCATTATATCTGTAATAATGATGATTAAAAAGTGTTTAACACTTTTAGGATTACCAAGATTATTTAAGGCTCAGGGAAAATCTAATGACTTAACTCATTAGATAACTATTTACACATATCTCGACAAAAAGGGATTGTTACTTAACGAAAGTAGAGGTTGATAGGCCTTAATAACCCTCCAGAGGTTGATAGGCCTTAATAACCCTCCAGAGGTTGATAGGCCTTAATAACCCTTCAGAGGTTGATAGGCCTTAATAACCCTTCAGAGGTTGATAGGCCTTAATAACCCTTCAGAGGTTGATAGGCCTTAATAACCCTTCAGAGGTTGATAGGCCTTAATAACCCTCCAGAGGTTGATAGGCCTTAATAACCCTTCAGAGGTTGATAGGCCTTAATAACCCTCCAGGGGTTGATAGGACTTAATAACCCTCCAGAGGTTGATAGGTCTTAATAACCCTTCAGAGGTTGATAGGCCTTAATAACCCTCCAGGGGTTGATAGGACTTAATAACCCTCCAGAGGTTGATAGGTCTTAATAACCTTCAGAGGTTGATAGGCCTTAATAACCCTTCAGAGGTTGATAGGCCTTAATAACCCTCCAGAGGTTGATAGGCCTTAATAACCCTTCAGAGGTTGATAGGCCTTAATAAACCTCCAGAGGTTGATAGGCCTTAATAACCCTTCAGAGGTTGATAGGCCTTAATAACCCTCCAGGGGTTGATAGGACTTAATAACCCTCCAGAGGTTGATAGGCCTTAATAACCCTTCAGAGGTTGATAGGCCTTAATAACCCTTCAGAGGTTGATAGGCCTTAATAACCCTCCAGAGGTTGATAGGCCTTAATAACCCTTCAGAGGTTGATAGGCCTTAATAACCCTCCAGGGGTTGATAGGACTTAATAACCCTCCAGAGGTTGATAGGCCTTAATAACCCTTCAGAGGTTGATAGGCCTTAATAACCCTTCAGAGGTTGATAGGGCTTAATAACTCTCCAGAGGTTGATACACCTTAATAACCTTCCAGATGTTAATAGGCCTTATTCCCAACACAAACCAAGCACTTAGGAACGGAGGATTTCATAACAGACAAAGGTAAGTCAGGGTAGAGATGGAAGTGCACTACACTGTAGTTTATAATGGATGTGGGGAAAATGAGTGCATGTGTTGGTAGTGAGAAAGCAGACAGAGCCCGACTGTCAGTAGTGGAAGAGCGGACAGAGCCCGACTGTCAGTAGCGGAAGAGCAGACAGAGCCCGACCGTCAGTAGCGGAAGAGCAGACAGAGACCGACTGTCAGTAGAGGAAGAGCAGACAGAGCCCGACTGTCAGTAGTGGAAGAGCGGACAGAGCCCGACTGTCAGTAGCGGAAGAGCGGACAGAGCCCGACCGTCAGTAGCGGAAGAGCAGACAGAGACCGACTGTCAGTAGAGGAAGAGCAGACAGAGACCGACCGTCAGTAGCGGAAGAGCGGACAGAGCCCGACCGTCAGTAGCGGAAGAGCGGACAGAGCCCGACCGTCAGTAGCGGAAGAGCGGACAGAATCCGACCGTCAGTAGCGGAAGAGCGGAGAGAGCCCGACCGTCAGTAGCGGAAGAGCGGACAGAGCCCGACCGTCAGTAGCGGAAGAGCGGACAGAGCCCGACCGTCAGTAGCGGAAGAGCGGACAGAGCCCGACCGTCAGGCTCTGAGGACCAGGAGCTGGGATATGAGGACAAGGAGCTGGGATATGAGGACCAGGAGCTGGGATATGAGGACAAGGAGCTGGGATATGAGGACAAGGAGCTGGGATATGAGGACCAGGAGCTGGGATATGAGGACCAGGAGCTGGGATATGAGGACAAGGAGCTGGGATATGAGGACAAGGAGCTGGGATATGAGGACAAGGAGCTGGGATATGAGGACAAGGAGCTGGGATATGAGGACAAGGAGCTGGGATATGAGGACAAGGAGCTGGGATATGAGGACCAGGAGCTGGGGTATGAGGACCAGGAGCTGGGATATGAGGACCAGGAGCTGGGATATGAGGACCAGGAGCTGGGGTATGAGGACCAGGAGCTGGGATATGAGGACCAGGAGCTGGGGTATGAGGACCAGGAGCTGGGGTATGAGGACCAGGAGCTGGGATATGAGGACCAGGAGCTGGGGTATGAGGACCAGGAGCTGGGATATGAGGACCAGGAGCTGGGGTATGAGGACCAGGAGCTGGGGTATGAGGACCAGGAGCTGGGGTATGAGGACCAGGAGCTGGGATATGAGGACCAGGAGCTGGGGTATGAGGAC
>WNGS01161255.1:55251-71783 GCA_020271785.1 Procambarus virginalis
TAGTTCCTGGTCTTGTTGACTAGTTCCTGGCCTTGTTGACTAGTTCCTGCCTTGTTGACTAGTTCCTGGCCTTGTTGACTAGTTCCTGGCCTTGTTGACTAGTTCCTGGCCTTGTTGACTAGTTCCTGGCCTTGTTGACTAGTTCCTGCCTTGTTGACTAGTTCCTGGCCTTGTTGACTAGTTCCTGGCCTTGTTGACTAGTTCCTGGCCTTGTTGACTAGTTCCTGGCCTTGTTGACTAGTTCCTGCCTTGTTGACTAGTTCCTGGCCTTGTTGACTAGTTCCTGGCCTTGTTGACTAGTTCCTGGCCTTGTTGACTAGTTCCCAGCCTTGTTGACTAGTTCCTGGCCTTGTTGACTAGTTCCTGGCCTTGTTGACTAGTTCCTGGCCTTGTTGACTAGTTCCTGGCCTTGTTGACTAGTTCCTGCCTTGTTGACTAGTTCCTGGCCTTGTTGACTAGTTCCTGGCCTTGTTGACTAGTTCCTGGTCTTGTTGACTAGTTCCTGGCCTTGTTGACTAGTTCCCAGCCTTGTTGACTAGTTCCTGGCCTTGTTGACTAGTTCCTGGCCTTGTTGACTAGTTCCTGGCCTTGTTGACTAGTTCCTGGCCTTGTTGACTAGTTCCTGGCCTTGTTGACTAGTTCCTGGCCTTGTTGACTAGTTCCTGGCCTTGTTGACTAGTTCCCAGCCTTGTTGACTAGTTCCTGGCCTTGTTGACTAGTTCCTGGCCTTGTTGACTAGTTCCTGGCCTTGTTGACTAGTTCCTGGCCTTGTTGACTAGTTCCTGGCCTTGTTGACTAGTTCCTGGCCTTGTTGACTAGTTCCTGGCCTTGTTGACTAGTTCCTGGCCTTGTTGACTAGTTCCTGGCCTTGTTGACTAGTTCCTGGCCTTGTTGACTAGTTCCAGCCTTGTTGACTAGTTCCTGGCCTTGTTGACTAGTTCCTGGCCTTGTTGACTAGTTCCTGGCCTTGTTGACTAGTTCCTGGCCTTGTTGACTAGTTCCTGGCCTTGTTGACTAGTTCCTGGCCTTGTTGACTAGTTCCTGGCCTTGTTGACTAGTTCCTGGCCTTGTTGACTAGTTCCTGGCCTTGTTGACTAGTTCCTGGCCTTGTTGACTAGTTCCTGGCCTTGTTGACTAGTTCCTGGCCTTGTTGACTAGTTCCTGGCCTTGTTGACTAGTTCCTGGCCTTGTTGACTAGTTCCTGGCCTTGTTGACTAGTTCCTGGCCTTGTTGACTAGTTCCTGGCCTTGTTGACTAGTTCCTGGCCTTGTTGACTAGTTCCCAGCCTTGTTGACTAGTTCCTGGCCTTGTTGACTAGTTCCTGGTTGTTGACTAGTTCCTGGCCTTGTTGACTAGTTCCTGGCCTTGTTGACTAGTTCCTGGCCTTGTTGACTAGTTCCCAGCCTTGTTGACTAGTTCCTGGCCTTGTTGACTAGTTCCTGGCCTTGTTGACTAGTTCCTGGCCTTGTTGACTAGTTCCAGCCTTGTTGACTAGTTCCTGGCCTTGTTGACTAGTTCCTGGCTTGTTGACTAGTTCCCAGCCTTGTTGACTAGTTCCTGGCCTTGTTGACTAGTTCCTGGCCTTGTTGACTAGTTCCTGGCCTTGTTGACTAGTTCCCAGCCTTGTTGACTAGTTCCCAGCCTTGTTGACTAGTTCCTGGCCTTGTTGACTAGTTCCCAGCCTTGTTGACTAGTTCCTGGCCTTGTTGACTAGTTCCTGGCCTTGTTGACTAGTTCCCAGCCTTGTTGACTAGTTCCTGGCCTTGTTGACTAGTTCCTGGCCTTGTTGACTAGTTCCTGGCCTTGTTGACTAGTTCCTGGCCTTGTTGACTAGTTCCCAGCCTTGTTGACTAGTTCCTGGCCTTGTTGACTAGTTCCAGCCTTGTTGACTAGTTCCTGGCCTTGTTGACTAGTTCCTGGCCTTGTTGACTAGTTCCTGGCCTTGTTGACTAGTTCCTGGCTTGTTGACTAGTTCCTGGCCTTGTTGACTAGTTCCTGGCCTTGTTGACTAGTTCCTGGCCTTGTTGACTAGTTCCCAGCCTTGTTGACTAGTTCCTGGCCTTGTTGACTAGTTCCTGGCCTTGTTGACTAGTTCCTGGCCTTGTTGACTAGTTCCCAGCCTTGTTGACTAGTTCCTGGCCTTGTTGACTAGTTCCTGGCCTTGTTGACTAGTTCCTGGCCTTGTTGACTAGTTCCTGGCCTTGTTGACTAGTTCCTGGCCTTGTTGACTAGTTCCCAGCCTTGTTGACTAGTTCCTGGCCTTGTTGACTAGTTCCTGGCCTTGTTGACTAGTTCCTGGCCTTGTTGACTAGTTCCTGGCCTTGTTGACTAGTTCCTGGCCTTGTTGACTAGTTCCTGGCCTTGTTGACTAGTTCCTGGCCTTGTTGACTAGTTCCTGGCCTTGTTGACTAGTTCCTGGCCTTGTTGACTAGTTCCTGGCCTTGTTGACTAGTTCCTGGCCTTGTTGACTAGTTCCTGGCCTTGTTGACTAGTTCCTGGCCTTGTTGACTAGTTCCTGGCCTTGTTGACTAGTTCCTGGCCTTGTTGACTAGTTCCTGGCCTTGTTGACTAGTTCCTGGCCTTGTTGACTAGTTCCCAGCCTTGTTGACTAGTTCCCAGCCTTGTTGACTAGTTCCTGGCCTTGTTGACTAGTTCCTGGCCTTGTTGACTAGTTCCTGGCCTTGTTGACTAGTTCCTGGCCTTGTTGACTAGTTCCTGGCCTTGTTGACTAGTTCCTGGCTTGTTGACTAGTTCCTGGCCTTGTTGACTAGTTCCTGGCCTTGTTGACTAGTTCCTGGCCTTGTTGACTAGTTCCTGGCCTTGTTGACTAGTTCCTGGCCTTGTTGACTAGTTCCTGGCCTTGTTGACTAGTTCCTGGCCTTGTTGACTAGTTCCTGGCCTTGTTGACTAGTTCCCAGCCTTGTTGACTAGTTCCTGGCCTTGTTGACTAGTTCCTGGCCTTGTTGACTAGTTCCTGGCCTTGTTGACTAGTTCCTGGCCTTGTTGACTAGTTCCTGGCCTTGTTGACTAGTTCCTGGCCTTGTTGACTAGTTCCTGGCCTTGTTGACTAGTTCCTGGCCTTGTTGACTAGTTCCTGGCCTTGTTGACTAGTTCCTGGCCTTGTTGACTAGTTCCTGGCCTTGTTGACTAGTTCCTGGCCTTGTTGACTAGTTCCTGGCCTTGTTGACTAGTTCCTGGCCTTGTTGACTAGTTCCCAGCCTTGTTGACTAGTTCCTGGCCTTGTTGACTAGTTCCTGGCCTTGTTGACTAGTTCCTGGCCTTGTTGACTAGTTCCTGGCCTTGTTGACTAGTTCCTGGCCTTGTTGACTAGTTCCTGGCCTTGTTGACTAGTTCCTGGCCTTGTTGACTAGTTCCTGGCCTTGTTGACTAGTTCCTGGCCTTGTTGACTAGTTCCAGCCTTGTTGACTAGTTCCTGGCCTTGTTGACTAGTTCCTGGCCTTGTTGACTAGTTCCTGGCCTTGTTGACTAGTTCCTGGCCTTGTTGACTAGTTCCTGGCCTTGTTGACTAGTTCCTGGCCTTGTTGACTAGTTCCTGGCCTTGTTGACTAGTTCCTGGCCTTGTTGACTAGTTCCTGGCCTTGTTGACTAGTTCCTGCCTTGTTGACTAGTTCCTGGCCTTGTTGACTAGTTCCTGGCCTTGTTGACTAGTTCCCAGCCTTGTTGACTAGTTCCTGCCTTGTTGACTAGTTCCTGGCCTTGTTGACTAGTTCCTGGCCTTGTTGACTAGTTCCTGGCCTTGTTGACTAGTTCCTGGCCTTGTTGACTAGTTCCCAGCCTTGTTGACTAGTTCCTGGCCTTGTTGACTAGTTCCCAGCCTTGTTGACTAGTTCCTGGCCTTGTTGACTAGTTCCCAGCCTTGTTGACTAGTTCCCAGCCTTGTTGACTAGTTCCTGGCCTTGTTGACTAGTTCCTGGCCTTGTTGACTAGTTCCTGGCCTTGTTGACTAGTTCCCAGCCTTGTTGACTAGTTCCTGGCCTTGTTGACTAGTTCCTGGCCTTGTTGACTAGTTCCTGCCTTGTTGACTAGTTCCTGGCCTTGTTGACTAGTTCCTGGCCTTGTTGACTAGTTCCTGGCCTTGTTGACTAGTTCCTGGCCTTGTTGACTAGTTCCTGGCCTTGTTGACTAGTTCCTGCCTTGTTGACTAGTTCCCAGCCTTGTTGACTAGTTCCTGGCCTTGTTGACTAGTTCCTGGCCTTGTTGACTAGTTCCTGCCTTGTTGACTAGTTCCTGGCCTTGTTGACTAGTTCCTGGCCTTGTTGACTAGTTCCTGGCCTTGTTGACTAGTTCCTGGCCTTGTTGACTAGTTCCCAGCCTTGTTGACTAGTTCCTGGCCTTGTTGACTAGTTCCCAGCCTTGTTGACTAGTTCCTGGCCTTGTTGACTAGTTCCTGGCCTTGTTGACTAGTTCCTGGCCTTGTTGACTAGTTCCCAGCCTTGTTGACTAGTTCCTGGCCTTGTTGACTAGTTCCTGGCCTTGTTGACTAGTTCCTGGCCTTGTTGACTAGTTCCCAGCCTTGTTGACTAGTTCCTGGCCTTGTTGACTAGTTCCTGGCCTTGTTGACTAGTTCCTGGCCTTGTTGACTAGTTCCTGGCCTTGTTGACTAGTTCCCAGCCTTGTTGACTAGTTCCTGGCCTTGTTGACTAGTTCCCAGCCTTGTTGACTAGTTCCTGGCCTTGTTGACTAGTTCCTGGCCTTGTTGACTAGTTCCCAGCCTTGTTGACTAGTTCCTGGCCTTGTTGACTAGTTCCTGCCTTGTTGACTAGTTCCTGGCCTTGTTGACTAGTTCCTGGCCTTGTTGACTAGTTCCTGGCCTTGTTGACTAGTTCCTGGCCTTGTTGACTAGTTCCCAGCCTTGTTGACTAGTTCCTGGCCTTGTTGACTAGTTCCCAGCCTTGTTGACTAGTTCCTGGCCTTGTTGACTAGTTCCCAGCCTTGTTGACTAGTTCCTGGCCTTGTTGACTAGTTCCTGGCCTTGTTGACTAGTTCCTGGCCTTGTTGACTAGTTCCCAGCCTTGTTGACTAGTTCCTGGCCTTGTTGACTAGTTCCTGGCCTTGTTGACTAGTTCCTGGCCTTGTTGACTAGTTCCTGGCCTTGTTGACTAGTTCCTGGCCTTGTTGACTAGTTCCTGGCCTTGTTGACTAGTTCCTGGCCTTGTTGACTAGTTCCTGGCCTTGTTGACTAGTTCCTGGCCTTGTTGACTAGTTCCCAGCCTTGTTGACTAGTTCCTGGCCTTGTTGACTAGTTCCTGGCCTTGTTGACTAGTTCCTGGCCTTGTTGACTAGTTCCTGGCCTTGTTGACTAGTTCCTGGCCTTGTTGACTAGTTCCTGGCCTTGTTGACTAGTTCCTGGCCTTGTTGACTAGTTCCTGGCCTTGTTGACTAGTTCCTGGCCTTGTTGACTAGTTCCTGGCCTTGTTGACTAGTTCCCAGCCTTGTTGACTAGTTCCTGGCCTTGTTGACTAGTTCCTGGCCTTGTTGACTAGTTCCTGGCCTTGTTGACTAGTTCCTGGCCTTGTTGACTAGTTCCTGGCCTTGTTGACTAGTTCCTGGCCTTGTTGACTAGTTCCCAGCCTTGTTGACTAGTTCCTGGCCTTGTTGACTAGTTCCTGGCCTTGTTGACTAGTTCCTGGCCTTGTTGACTAGTTCCTGGCCTTGTTGACTAGTTCCTGGCCTTGTTGACTAGTTCCTGGCCTTGTTGACTAGTTCCTGGCCTTGTTGACTAGTTCCTGGCCTTGTTGACTAGTTCCTGGCCTTGTTGACTAGTTCCTGGCCTTGTTGACTAGTTCCTGGCCTTGTTGACTAGTTCCTGGCCTTGTTGACTAGTTCCTGGCCTTGTTGACTAGTTCCTGGCCTTGTTGACTAGTTCCAGCCTTGTTGACTAGTTCCCAGCCTTGTTGACTAGTTCCTGGCCTTGTTGACTAGTTCCTGGCCTTGTTGACTAGTTCCTGGCCTTGTTGACTAGTTCCTGGCCTTGTTGACTAGTTCCTGGCCTTGTTGACTAGTTCCTGGCCTTGTTGACTAGTTCCTGGCCTTGTTGACTAGTTCCTGGCCTTGTTGACTAGTTCCTGGCCTTGTTGACTAGTTCCTGGCCTTGTTGACTAGTTCCTGGCCTTGTTGACTAGTTCCTGGCCTTGTTGACTAGTTCCTGGCCTTGTTGACTAGTTCCTGGCCTTGTTGACTAGTTCCCAGCCTTGTTGACTAGTTCCTGGCCTTGTTGACTAGTTCCTGGCCTTGTTGACTAGTTCCTGGCCTTGTTGACTAGTTCCTGGCCTTGTTGACTAGTTCCTGGCCTTGTTGACTAGTTCCTGGCCTTGTTGACTAGTTCCTGGCCTTGTTGACTAGTTCCTGGCCTTGTTGACTAGTTCCTGGCCTTGTTGACTAGTTCCCAGCCTTGTTGACTAGTTCCTGGCCTTGTTGACTAGTTCCTGGCCTTGTTGACTAGTTCCTGGCCTTGTTGACTAGTTCCTGGCCTTGTTGACTAGTTCCTGGCCTTGTTGACTAGTTCCCAGCCTTGTTGACTAGTTCCCAGCCTTGTTGACTAGTTCCTGGCCTTGTTGACTAGTTCCTGGCCTTGTTGACTAGTTTCCAGCCTTGTTGACTAGTTCCCAGCCTTGTTGACTAGTTCCTGGCCTTGTTGACTAGTTCCCAGCCTTGTTGACTAGTTCCTGGCCTTGTTGACTAGTTCCTGGCCTTGTTGACTAGTTCCCAGCCTTGTTGACTAGTTCCTGGCCTTGTTGACTAGTTCCTGGCCTTGTTGACTAGTTCCCAGCCTTGTTGACTAGTTCCTGGCCTTGTTGACTAGTTCCCAGCCTTGTTGACTAGTTCCTGGCCTTGTTGACTAGTTCCCAGCCTTGTTGACTAGTTCCCAGCCTTGTTGACTAGTTCCGGCCTTGTTGACTAGTTCCTGGCCTTGTTGACTAGTTCCCAGCCTTGTTGACTAGTTCCTGGCCTTGTTGACTAGTTCCCAGCCTTGTTGACTAGTTCCTGGCCTTGTTGACTAGTTCCCGCCTTGTTGACTAGTTCCCAGCCTTGTTGACTAGTTCCTGGCCTTGTTGACTAGTTCCTGCCTTGTTGACTAGTTCCTGGCCTTGTTGACTAGTTCCTGGCCTTGTTGACTAGTTCCCAGCCTTGTTGACTAGTTCCCAGCCTTGTTGACTAGTTCCCAGCCTTGTTGACTAGTTCCTGGCCTTGTTGACTAGTTCCCAGCCTTGTTGACTAGTTCCTGGCCTTGTTGACTAGTTCCAGCCTTGTTGACTAGTTCCTGCCTTGTTGACTAGTTCCTGGCCTTGTTGACTAGTTCCCAGCCTTGTTGACTAGTTCCTGCCTTGTTGACTAGTTCCCAGCCTTGTTGACTAGTTCCTGGCCTTGTTGACTAGTTCCTGGCCTTGTTGACTAGTTCCTGGCCTTGTTGACTAGTTCCCAGCCTTGTTGACTAGTTCTGGCCTTGTTGACTAGTTCCTGGCCTTGTTGACTAGTTCCTGGCCTTGTTGACTATTCCCAGCCTTGTGACTAGTTCCTGGCCTTGTTGACTAGTTCCCTCCCAGCCTTGTTGACTAGTTCCTGGCCTTGTTGACTAGTTCCTGGCCTTGTTGACTAGTTCCCAGCTTGTTGACTAGTTCCTGGCCTTGTTGACTAGTTTCCCAGCCTTGTTGACTAGTTCCTGGCCTTGTTGACTAGTTCNTTCGTAAGTGCTTGCGTAACTGCTTCGTGAATCTGGCCCCAGGTTCGTAAGTGCTTGCATAACTGCTTCGTGAATCTGGCCCCAAGTTCGTAAGTGCTTGCGTAACTGCTTTGTGGATCTGGCTCCAAGTTCGTAAGTGCTTGCGTAACTGCTTCGTGGATCTGGCTCCAAGTTCGTAAGTGCTTGCGTAACTGCTTCGTGAATCTGGCCCCAGGTTCGTAAGTCCTTGCGTAACAGCTTCGTGAATCTGGCCCCAGGTTCGTAAGTGCTTGCGTAACAGCTTCGTGAATCTGGCTCCTGCGGGAACTGCTAGTAAGGACTTACAATAACTACGGCCTTGTTTGGTTCTACAGGAAGTGGTTAGACAATAACGTCAACAAATCAGTCATTGGCATACTGGGAGATGGAGCCAATTGGGCAGTAATGGCCTTGTTGAAGTCGTACAACCACTGGTGAAGACTGTTAGGTGTGGTAACTAGTGATTTAACGGTAGTGACACTCGTATCTGAGCCTCTTGTACCCTTAGCTACGGGATCACCATAGACCGTGCTACTTGGTTTGCTACGGGCTCGCCATAGCCCGTGCTACTTGGTTAGCTACGGCTCGCCATAGCCCGTGCTACTTGGTTAGCTACGGGCTCGCCATAGCCCGTGCTACTAGGAACTTTCTGTTCCAGGTAGCAAATCTTAAACAACAACAAGAACAACCCTTAGCTAGAAAGGTTAGTTAGCATTTACAATGGTACCAGCAAGGGCGCCTGACAGCTGAGTGGACAGCGCTTCGGATTCGTAGTCCTGAGGTCCCGGGTTCGATCCCGGTGGAGGCGAAATGGGCAAAAAAGTTTCTTTCACCCTGATGCCCCTGTTACCTAGCAGTCAATAGCTACCTGGGAGTTAGAGAGCTGCTACGGGCTGCTTCCTTGGGGGAGGGGGGGGGAGTAACAAAAAGGAGGCCTGATCGAGGACCGCCGCAGGGACGCTAAGCCCCGGAAGCATCTCAAGGTAACCTCAAGGTATATGTCTGCAGCGTTTCATTGAATATTGTATTGAACGGTGACACTGTTCTGTTGTACTGTCCTTCAGGAAGTCTGTGGTGATGTTAATGTGCATCTTGCAAGGTGTCTATTTCCTCCACGAGGTCCTTTACTCTCTCCTTGATAGTAACAATATGTAAATGTCGCTGCTCGCGTACTGGCTTCTCCCGCCCTCACTCTCCGTGGGGATTATTTCTCTTAGCCTCTTGCATGGTAACACCTCTTCCAACTCCACTCTATACTCAAAATATCACAGTGGCATCTGGCACTAAGGGACATTACATAGTCTATATATTCGATATCTGAGGAGCTTTGAAGTTCAGGGATGCTGGTGGGTGTCTCTCTTGCTCTTGATGGCTCTGTGGCTTGAAGAAGAGCTTGTCTGCTCTATTGGCTTCCCCTGGCACATATATATGACGGGACGCAGGTTAACAGTCATTGAATTAGACAATTTTCAGCTGGAGAGGCGAAGTTAGGAGTTTATGCTTGACCTGTAAGAACATTTAGGTGAGTCCACATACCTACACACACACACCAGTTGATTGACAGTTGAGAGGCGGGACCAAAGCGTCAAAGCTCAAGCTCAACCCCCGCAAGCACAATTAGGTGAGTATATACACAAACACACACCACACCACACACACACAAGGGCGCTGGTGACTGAGTGGACAACACTCAAGACTCCTAATCCTGGGGACCGGGGTTCGATCCCCAGCGATGGCGGAAAACAAATGGGCAGAGTTTCTTTCACCCTGATGCCCCTGTTATCTAGCAGTAAATAGGTACCTAGGCGTTAGACAGCTGTTACGGGCTGCTTCCTCTGAGTGTGTGTGTGAACAAAAAATATCGTTGATTGATTGACAGTTGAGAGGTGGGGTGAAAGAGCAGAGCTCAACACCCCGCAACAACAATTAGGTGAATTAGGTGAATCACACACACCACACACACACACACACACACACACACACACACCACAGCCCAAATATCGTGGCTAAGCTGCTATCTAAATGCCATCTAAGACATTGGTAGCGTTTGTACTGTGGGTTCGAAGCCTCTTTATGATTCTGCCTCTGATAGCGGCTGGTATGTGAGCGTGCTCGCCTAAATGTACTCACTGAAATGTACTTGCAGTTTTGGGATTAGCTCCTGGGCCCCGACTTATACGCTGTCTGTGAACTAGCACAGCGATTCTGGACTCATTCCGCTACAATTATACACAAAAGTTATTTTCCCCACCGGGCCGCGGGGACATTGATCCACGGAACCAACGTAGGTTTAGGTAAGTACTCACCTATGCCTCAGGTTTCCATCAATGTTCTCTTGTTCTACAATATATTATACATGTGAACAATCATATTTGCTATTTGAGAACCGTATCGCTTCCCTTGGGAATCTTATATGGCGTTGTCATGTCTCCTTGATTTTGCCCTTTCTTCTTCTCTGGGGGGTTTCTTAACATGATCCTTCTGCCTGTTGTGAGAGGTGAGCTGCATGTTCTCACGTTTGCGATTGCGTCAGTCTCTCACTCTTTCTCTCTTCCATTCTCTCCCAGTCTCTCCTTCCCTCCCATCTCTCTCATTCCCTTTTTTTTCTCACTACATTCCCCTTCCCTCTCCCCTTTTTTTTGGTAAATTTAATTATGAAGCGTTAAAAAACTCTATGGGATCCACACCAACTATTTCACACTTGGCGTCATAAAAATCATATGGCGGGGGGGGGGGGTTCTGTAAATGCTAATATTTCTTAAAGTATTTATCTTAGGTTGACCAGCCTGTGTCCGGCCCACGCCTCAGACCTCTCCACCTGCAAAGTTGGCTGAGTCAAGTCTAGAGCATCTAGCCTTCAGTCTTGGATAGATAAATATACATTATCTCTTTCTATTATATATAAATGTATATTTATGTAAATATACATTTATATAAACTCTTGACCCCACTGAAGGATTCGAACCCATTCAGCCAGGGTGTCCAAGCCCCCAGCAGTTCAGTCCTGTAACCAACGTCAAGAAACTGTCGTACTAACGTGCCCTTATCCTAACCCCCCAGAGGACCCAAAACAGAAAACGGGGCAGAATGTCACTTTCGCCAGCCGCTTCCATTTTCTATTACAATTTTTTGGTCTTAAGTGATGTGTACGTCAAAATGCGACGGTCTATTAGGAAGACCTTCTACTCCCTTGTCAGTATCTTATCAGCTAGACGGTCTCGCTTCATGCAGGTCGGCGCTCAATCCCCGACCGTCCAAAAGTGGATGGGGCACCATTCCTTCCCCTCCTGTCCCATCCCAAAATCCTGACCCCTTCCCAGTGCTATATAGTCGTAATGCCTTGGTGCTTTCCCCCTGATAGTTCCATCCCTCCCTTATCAGTAACCTAACCTTCTAATCTCTATTTCAAACACCTGAAGAAAATAGGATTTGTCCTATTTCTTTGTGTCCTGATTTATTTCCTAATGTTATTCAGGTAATTTCCTGTTAATTAGTTTAGCAAACTCTTGTTTCAGATATATTTTGCCATTATTAATTCGTTTAACGAGCCTTTTTCCCCTATAAGTGCCTCTAATGACATGGTAACTCATTTGGCCTGCTCGTTAAGCGACCTAATCACTCCACAGAGTGATTAGTGTACCACGAGCCGACCTAATCACCTACCACGCTCCTGGGATTAGCCCAAAAATTTCTAAATGACTTATAATTTGATTATACATCGTAATCCGCTACCATGTTAACTGTTAACATGACATATTAACAACCGCTTGTTAATCACCTCATGTCATCCACGGATCTACTCACGTCAGGACATCTATTTATCTATTAAACACCTGTTAAGAATACCCCCAAAAAATGTCTCCAAATCAGTTTTAGGTAAATCAGAAACTCTTAATATTCTTAAGAAGCTTTATGCTAAGTATAATCTGTGTTCCTTGTTCTCGTTGTTCATTAGTTCACTTTTTGTGTTGTTATTAGTGAACATCTAATGATGTTCCCCCTTTGAACCTGTGACATAGTTCAAGGGGTGACATAGCCTTGTCACCCCGTGACACAGAAATGAGTGAATTACTGAGATAACAGCACGATTTCGTTGTTAGCGAGCCACTAATCATCCTGAAGAGTGATAGCCCAGCGGAATTATTCACGAATGTGATATCAACATCAAATTAGATATCAGATATCATCCCTAACTCCATTTGATTTTGAAGTAGCCACAGACAGTCCTGTTCCGATTCTTGGAATTCCATATGCATCAAGAATTGCACAAAATCACCATGGTTGATCCTAATCATGTCTGAACCTAATCACCGGTTATATCCATGGTTATATCCATGGTTATATTCTGGTTATAACCGAGCACGACTCCATTCTAATAGGTCGGTGATATACACAAACATTCTCCTCTTTAAACAAGTCATATAACAATAGTTAGATTAATAACAGATTCACTAGGACCGACAGACTCGTTTAACTACAGGGCAATTAGCGAGAGGATTGGTTAATGGCTCTCCTGCGCTTAAATAATTAAACCACGTGATTATAGGTGCCAAGGAGTGCCTAGGGAAAGAACAATCAGGGCGAAGTGTCAGGCCATTACGACTATATAGCACTGGGAAGGAGTCAGGATTTTGGGATGGGACGGCGGGAAGGAATGGTGCCCAACCACTTATGGACGGTCGGGGATTGAACGCCGACCTGCATGAAGCGAGACCGTCGCTCTACCGTCCAGCCCAAGTGGTTGGGACCCTGCTAACAGGAGTCAGAAGTTGGCTGGATGACTGATGCTCGATCCAGCAAGCACAAATAGGTGCACACACACACACACACACACACACACACACACACACACACACACACACACACACACACACACACACACACACACACACACACACACACACACACACACACACTGCATACATATTACAAATGTGTAAATGAGAGCGAATATATTGGGCAAACTGGAATTAGAGGATAAAGTATGATTCACGAGTCTGTGATGGGCAGCGATCTGCATTTACTGCCACATGCAGGGAATCATTGCCATGAAAACATTGTGAACTGGCCTGGCCTTGTTGACTAGTTCCTGGCCTTGTTGACTAGTTCCTGGCCTTGTTGACTAGTTCCTGGCCTTGTTGACTAGTTCCTGGCCTTGTTGACTAGTTCCTGGCCTTGTTGACTAGTTCCTGGCCTTGTTGACTAGTTCCTGGCCTTGTTGACTAGTTCCTGGCCTTGTTGACTAGTTCCTGGTCTTGTTGACTAGTTCCTGGCCTTGTTGACTAGTTCCTGGCCTTGTTGACTAGTTCCTGGCCTTGTTGACTAGTTCCTGGCCTTGTTGACTAGTTCCTGGCCTTGTTGACTAGTTCCCAGCCTTGTTGACTAGTTCCTGGCCTTGTTGACTAGTTCCTGGCCTTGTTGACTAGTTCCTGGCCTTGTTGACTAGTTCCTGGCCTTGTTGACTAGTTCCTGGCCTTGTTGACTAGTTCCTGGCCTTGTTGACTAGTTCCTGGCCTTGTTGACTAGTTCCTGGCCTTGTTGACTAGTTCCTGGCCTTGTTGACTAGTTCCTGGCCTTGTTGACTAGTTCCCAGCCTTGTTGACTAGTTCCTGGTCTTGTTGACTAGTTCCTGGCCTTGTTGACTAGTTCCTGGCCTTGTTGACTAGTTCCTGGCCTTGTTGACTAGTTCCTGGCCTTGATGACTAGTTCCCAGCCTTGTTGACTAGTTCCTGGCCTTGTTGACTAGTTCCTGGCCTTGTTGACTAGTTCCTGGCCTTGTTGACTAGTTCCCAGCCTTGTTGACTAGTTCCCAGCCTTGTTGACTAGTTCCTGGCCTTGTTGACTAGTTCCTGGCTTTGTTGACTAGTTCCTGGCCTTGTTGACTAGTTCCTGGCCTTGTTGACTAGTTCCTGGCCTTGTTGACTAGTTCCTGGCCTTGTTGACTAGTTCCTGGCCTTGTTGACTAGTTCCTGGCCTTGTTGACTAGTTCCTGGTCTTGTTGACTAGTTCCTGGTCTTGTTGACTAGTTCCTGGTCTTGTTGACTAGTTCCTGGTCTTGTTGACTAGTTCCTGGTCTTGTTGACTAGTTCCTGGCCTTGTTGACTAGTTCCTGGTCTTGTTGACTAGTTCCTGGTCTTGTTGACTAGTTCCCAGCCTTGTTGACTAGTTCCCAGCCTTGTTGACTAGTTCCTGGTCTTGTTGACTAGTTCCTGGCCTTGTTGACTAGTTCCTGGCCTTGTTGACTAGTTCCTGGCCTTGTTGACTAGTTCCTGGCCTTGTTGACTAGTTCCCAGCCTTGTTGACTAGTTCCTGGCCTTGTTGACTAGTTCCCAGCCTTGTTGACTAGTTCCTGGCCTTGTTGACTAGTTCCTGGCCTTGTTGACTAGTTCCTGGCCTTGTTGACTAGTTCCTGGCCTTGTTGACTAGTTCCTGGCCTTGTTGACTAGTTCCTGGCCTTGTTGACTAGTTCCCAGCCTTGTTGACTAGTTCCCAGCCTTGTTGACTAGTTCCCAGCCTTGTTGACTAGTTCCCAGCCTTGTTGACTAGTTCCCAGCCTTGTTGACTAGTTCCCAGCCTTGTTGACTAGTTCCTGGCCTTGTTGACTAGTTCCTGGCTTTGTTGACTAGTTCCTGGCCTTGTTGACTAGTTCCCAGCCTTGTTGACTAGTTCCCGGCCTTGTTGACTAGTTCCTGGCCTTGTTGACTAGTTCCTGGCCTTGTTGACTAGTTCCTGGCCTTGTTGACTAGTTCCTGGCCTTGTTGACTAGTTCCTGGCCTTGTTGACTAGTTCCCAGCCTTGTTGACTAGTTCCTGGTCTTGTTGACTAGTTCCTGGCCTTGTTGACTAGTTCCTGGCCTTGTTGACTAGTTCCTGGCCTTGTTGACTAGTTCCTGGCCTTGTTGACTAGTTCCTGGCCTTGTTGACTAGTTCCCAGCCTTGTTGACTAGTTCCTGGCCTTGTTGACTAGTTCCTGGCCTTGTTGACTAGTTCCTGGCCTTGTTGACTAGTTCCTGGCCTTGTTGACTAGTTCCTGGCCTTGTTGACTAGTTCCTGGCCTTGTTGACTAGTTCCTGGCCTTGTTGACTAGTTCCTGGCCTTGTTGACTAGTTCCTGGCCTTGTTGACTAGTTCCTGGCCTTGTTGACTAGTTCCCAGCCTTGTTGACTAGTTCCTGGTCTTGTTGACTAGTTCCTGGCCTTGTTGACTAGTTCCTGGCCTTGTTGACTAGTTCCTGGCCTTGTTGACTAGTTCCTGGCCTTGTTGACTAGTTCCCAGCCTTGTTGACTAGTTCCTGGCCTTGTTGACTAGTTCCTGGCCTTGTTGACTAGTTCCTGGCCTTGTTGACTAGTTCCCAGCCTTGTTGACTAGTTCCCAGCCTTGTTGACTAGTTCCTGGCCTTGTTGACTAGTTCCTGGCTTTGTTGACTAGTTCCTGGCCTTGTTGACTAGTTCCTGGCCTTGTTGACTAGTTCCTGGCCTTGTTGACTAGTTCCTGGCCTTGTTGACTAGTTCCTGGCCTTGTTGACTAGTTCCTGGCCTTGTTGACTAGTTCCTGGTCTTGTTGACTAGTTCCTGGTCTTGTTGACTAGTTCCTGGCCTTGTTGACTAGTTCCTGGCCTTGTTGACTAGTTCCTGGCCTTGTTGACTAGTTCCTGGCCTTGTTGACTAGTTCCTGGTCTTGTTGACTAGTTCCTGGTCTTGTTGACTAGTTCCCAGCCTTGTTGACTAGTTCCTGGCCTTGTTGACTAGTTCCTGGTCTTGTTGACTAGTTCCTGGCCTTGTTGACTAGTTCCTGGCCTTGTTGACTAGTTCCTGGCCTTGTTGACTAGTTCCTGGCCTTGTTGACTAGTTCCCAGCCTTGTTGACTAGTTCCTGGCCTTGTTGACTAGTTCCCAGCCTTGTTGACTAGTTCCTGGCCTTGTTGACTAGTTCCTGGCCTTGTTGACTAGTTCCTGGCCTTGTTGACTAGTTCCTGGCCTTGTTGACTAGTTCCTGGCCTTGTTGACTAGTTCCTGGCCTTGTTGACTAGTTCCCAGCCTTGTTGACTAGTTCCCAGCCTTGTTGACTAGTTCCCAGCCTTGTTGACTAGTTCCCAGCCTTGTTGACTAGTTCCCAGCCTTGTTGACTAGTTCCCAGCCTTGTTGACTAGTTCCTGGCCTTGTTGACTAGTTCCCAGCCTTGTTGACTAGTTCCTGGCCTTGTTGACTAGTTCCTGGCCTTGTTGACTAGTTCCTGGCCTTGTTGACTAGTTCCTGGCCTTGTTGACTAGTTCCTGGTCTTGTTGACTAGTTCTGGCCTTGTTGACTAGTTCCTGGCCTTGTTGACTAGTTCCCAGCCTTGTTGACTAGTTCCTGGCCTTGTTGACTAGTTCCCAGCCTTGTTGACTAGTTCCCAGCCTTGTTGACTAGTTCCCAGCCTTGTTGACTAGTTCCCAGCCTTGTTGACTAGTTCCTGGCCTTGTTGACTAGTTCCCAGCCTTGTTGACTAGTTCCTGGCCTTGTTGACTAGTTCCTGGTCTTGTTGACTAGTTCCTGGCCTTGTTGACTAGTTCCCAGCCTTGTTGACTAGTTCCAGCCTTGTTGACTAGTTCCCAGCCTTGTTGACTAGTTCCCAGCCTTGTTGACTAGTTCCCAGCCTTGTTGACTAGTTCCTGGCCTTGTTGACTAGTTCCTGGCCTTGTTGACTAGTTCCTGGCCTTGTTGACTAGTTCCTGGCCTTGTTGACTAGTTCCTGGCCTTGTTGACTAGTTCCTGGCCTTGTTGACTAGTTCCCAGCCTTGTTGACTAGTTCCCAGCCTTGTTGACTAGTTCCTGGC
>WNGS01161256.1:6318-34966 GCA_020271785.1 Procambarus virginalis
ATTATTATACAAACAGTATATATCTTTACTTCTGTTTTGTGTATTAAGGTGACTTAAATTTGTAAGTTAAGCAGACGAGGAGTCACAATAACGTGGCTGAAATATGTTGACCAAACCACACACACTAGAAAGTGAAGGGATGACGACGTTTCGGTCCGTCCTGAACCAATCTTAAGTCGATTGTGTCGATTAAGTTCACAATCGACTTGAGAATGACCCAGGACGGACCGAAACGTCGTCGTCCCTTCACTTTCTAGTGTGTGGTTTGGTCAACTTTATAATAATTTCTTTCTGTATATGATATGATAGTGTGCAATTAGGGTATCATTGCAACTTCATGGGAAATCGTTAAATCATAATATATCTTGGGTCTTATTCTTATATTGTTAAATACACAATATCTTATTATATATTTTGTATAAATCACGAAAATTAACACGTAATGAAAAATGTGACAGTGTACGTCAGACCACGGAGGAAGAATTGAAAAAGGAATTTCCTTAAGTACTTTCGTATATTAATACATCTTCAGAAGGAATGGTTCCTTCTGAAGATGTATTAATATAAGAAAGTACTAAAGGAAATTTCTGTTTCAATTCTTCCTCCGTGGTCTGACACTGTCTTATTATATATTGTATATACTGAATTATATATACTATGCTTATATTTTATATACTGAAATATTGTTACATTTAACGTATGAAACAAAGTTTATATCTGTATTTTTAATAAAATATAAAACATTAATGTTTATCAACGCATCTCTGTGAATTACATAATTTATCAGTATTGTACAGCCTGTGATCTCCGCCTGGCTGGCCACTGATACCTAAGTAGCTTTCATGTGTCCGGACACCGGCGATAGGGTTGTATTATTTAACTTTAGAGAGAGAGATATTTCTTGAAATGTTGTCACATTAACGTCTACATCTTCCTTCCTTCTGACATATAGATTTTAAGGTTAATTAGCATATATGGAAATAAATTACACAATTTATTGGCTGGTGTGAAGGGCTTCACACTCTTAGAACCAGCCATCAACTAACTGTAAAGTATCAAGTAGCTATACAAATGCATATATCTTCGCTTTCACTTCAGTTATATTTATGACAAAGTATTTAGAGTGTAGCTTATATTTCTGCCTTTCTGTTGACATAGAAAACTTTCGTTTATTACATTATCTAGATAAAATTAGCATTGATCTTCAAAAGGTTGTAGTTGTAACATCCATTATAAACAACATTATTATTGCAAACCGCAGGAGTTTCAAGGTCTCATTTGTATGGATACCTTCTCATATAGGTGTTGTCCAGCATGATGACACAAACAAGGCAGCTAAAACTGAATGTGATAAGCCTGAAATTGAGTGGGATATGGGGATTCCAATCTCTTCTGTCAAAGCCGCAATATTTTAGGTAATTAGGGAAGACAGAAGAGCAGTCACTGACACACAAAAGCCAGAAAGCAAGAGTACAGAGAGATTTGACATGTTTATGTGCCTCTGTAACCTTTTCCACTACCGCCCGCAAGATGGGTATTGGGTGCATAATATATGAACTAAACTACCTAACATGTTTAGAATCGAGAATTATATGAACGGACAGCATAAAACTTCCACTAGTGTCACAATGACAGTGTGACATTGTAATTGCCAGAATTAGGCTAGGATATCGATATGTATCGCAGGTGGCTGCAGGTAATGAATAGCCCCCAATGATGAATATTCCAATTGTAAACTATGTGAACAAGAGCTGAGACATACTCACCAATACTATATCTGTGATTGCCCTGTTATAAGTGACTTCAGACCAAATGGTATAAGGTACTTTGAACTGTAATTACTTCATACACTTAGGAATATGGAAGATATTCTTATGCTGTACCCAGATTTTGCTAACGGAGGCTAATAGATCAGCCTTACATTTTATGTTCTCACCTGATTGTTAGTCAGAGTTGATTTTTTTTATTGAGGCTGGTATTTTATCCCCTGATTCCATGTATAACTAACCATCCTGTGTGTGAGATGGAAATATTTGATGAACTTATAGCTAGTTTTTGATATACACTGTGTAATCTTTCATATAGAATAGGGTAGCAACACATTGCTGTGTATACCTAAGCTTGTAATAATAATAATAATAATAAAAAAGTTAGTTCCTATCGATAGGGAGAGCGACGGTTCAAAAACCTTCTTTAAAATATGAATATCTTTCCTATCTCAATAAGATCTAATCTCTGTGATTAAAACGCAAAAATGACTTTGTCACTGCCTTTTGATAACGTATACAATCATAAGCTTTATTTGTGAATCTCTATTAAACAGTAAATCAGAGAGCGTGTAAGGATCCGTGTTCCATGTGCGAAGAAACAGGGAGATTTTACATAAATACAGTACATGATAGTTTAAGTAGCGAACGCATACCAACAAATAACGATTAGTATCTATAACAAAAATATTGTTCTATGGAGTTGATTTAACTTCCAGCCATGTATTTTTAAGTAATCTTTAACGTTTTCTGGCTAGTTATGTTAGATTTGATTAAAAATACGCATTCTACTTGTTAACATCATAAATTAAATTTGCGATAATTTGAGCAGAGAAGTTCGACGACTGGATCACAGTGTACAGAAGGTTGATATGCCAGCAAACACTTTCCAGAGAGCAATATATCTTGGATAAGTCGCTCCACGACATTGTTGCTTGGACCATCGACTTTCTTTGATATTACATATTTACATCTTATTTTGTTATGAAATGATATTTTTTCAGAGTAAAATTATGTTTTCTCATGTTCTGCATCCAGCATCCACATTATAGTTAGTAAATATACCATATTACTTCATTACTTACGTAATGCTAGGAGGGTTTGAGTAGCTTTGGGTCTTTAGGTAGACAGAATCTAAAATAGATGGGCCGAGAGTCGCCCCATCTCTCTCTCGCCCGGGCGGGAGTCGAAACTTAAATTACAATTGCTATATCATTGGTCTCCAACATGATATATTTCCTTTGGTGCACTCACAATAACGATTATAGCTCAGTCTTTCTGGAGGCATGTAATATTTTAGGCTTTATTAGTGTATCTTTGTTAATTACACAATATATTGGCAAGTGCGTAAGCGTCTGCACTCGACCGAAAAGCTACTGAACGCCACTATAAAAACATATGTATCTTCACTTCAGCTTTAAATATGTCTAATGTAATGTATTTAAAATAAAGCTTATATTTCTATCTTTCTTAAGACATATAAAACATTTGTGTTTATTAACGAATTTATGTAAAATAAACATTGTTCTGAGAGAGAGTTGCTCTGTTGCTCAGTCTATGAGGGGGTCGGAGCTCGGCGATTATTAAAACACATGAATCTTCATTAGAACTTTAATTATGTCTATGATAAAGTGTTTAAACTGAGCCTTATATTCCTATCTTTCTTGAGGCATATAAAAAATTTACGATTATTTACAAATTTACGTGAAATAAGCATTGTTCTGAAAGAGAGTTGCTCGGTCGATCGATCTGTCCGGGGTCGGAGCTCGGCTATTATAAAAGTACACGTATCTTCGCTTTAAATTTAAATATGCCAATAGTAAGGTATTTAGAACGAAGCTTATATATCTGTCTTTCTTGTGACATATAAAACTCTTAGGTTTATTAAGGAATCTGTGTGAAATAGGCATGGTTCTGAGATGAATGCTGCGGTTTTCGAGCTCGACGAGCGATGAAAATGCCACTTTTATACAACTACAAATATCTTCGGTTTTACTTAAAATATTTCTCTGGTAGAGGTTTTACATATAGATCGCGTTTCTGTCTTTCTTCTGACTAATAAATAATTTTGGTTTAATAAGTTATCAAGATGTTTTCAACAATATTCTTTCAGCGTTCGTCTTTTCCAACATGGGCGACCCTTTTGGAAGCGCGATACTTGGGTTAACCCATCCTATAGTTGGGTCTGTTTCCAACTGGGGTTCGAATATCTTCACCATACAGGAGTCCACCGCTCCTGTGCCAGGTAAGTCCACCACGGGCTCACCAAAGCTCGTGCTACTTGCCCTGCTCCTGTGCCAGGTAAGTTACGGGCTCACTATAGCCCGTGCTACTTGGAACTTGTTCCGAGTAGCTGAATCTATAACAACAACAACAACTTCACCACACAGTCAATAGTCAGCACCATTATGATGGTATTTAGAACAGTATATTATGTTGGAATCTGTCACGGTACATGATGGTGGTATCTGGCACGATACAAGTATTGTTGTGTATCTGCATCATTAACAGTCAGCACCATTATTGTCGTATGTGGCAAGCAATCATAAGTGAATTATGACTGAAAAGAATACAAGTCGAGAACAGCCATCTTATAGAAGTGAGATGAAATGAGATGTCAACATTTTGCGACGTGACGTGACGCAGACGGAGGTCGTGACGCATCACTTGAATTACTACAGTCGTCAGGAATGGACGTAGGTCGGTTCCTCCTGGGAAGAAAAAAGAATATAATCTTTACTTAGTGTTTGAGTGAAGGCTACTTGTTACAAAGTGTGAGGAAGCTGCCGAGGACGTCTTACGTCACTTCTCAGTGAACGTGAGCAATATTAGGGACGGCCTGAAGCCTGCATGATGGTTGTTTCCTGGTGTGGACTCTAATGTGAGAGATTCTTCGAGTGCAGAAAAGTAACTAGGTGTTTCCGTGTTCAACCTGCCAGGCGACTTCGTAGTCTCAGGTCAGGACTGTGCAAAGCTTTTAGGGACAGTCCAAAAGGACTTTTGTGGATGACCAGGAGTAGCGCCATTAAGGAGCGTTAGTGGGCAAGCATCTTTGCATCCTAAATTTCTGCGGTAAGCACTTAATAAGTTGACTGATTGCCTATTATTGATTGTATCGTGTGCAAAGCGATCGTAGGAGACGTTTATGCACATAGATTAGAGATTTTATGAAGATAGTGAGAGTATATAAGGAGTTAGAGATGAGGAGACATTGTGGAGACGAGAGCGACACATCCTCACTCGCTGAAGGTCAGTGAGCGATTGAGGGGCGGAGCCCCCGGGCGTCATGTCGCAGGTAGATTTCAGTGTGGACTCAACAAAAAAATGGGGGAGTACCTACCGCTGCAGGGCCAGCGTGCAGAAGGGAATATCGGAAGGAGGAATTTATTTTGTGTAAATATATACATATTTTTATTTATTCGGAAAACATGTTATTATGGTTTAGTAATGGAATTACAGGTTTGTGTGGGGAAAGTTCGTGTAGGGGCGTCATGTCTGATGAAGATTATGTTGTGAAACTTCAAGGAAGGAGTTGAATGGTGAAGATTATATGGTAGAACTTCAGTTGTTAAATAGAACTTCAAGTGTGGAGTTGAACCTAAATGGCAGTGGGGAACTTCGAGTGTAGTTGAATTTCATGTTTCTGTTGTGAAGCCGCATAGAAGAACTTCACAGGAATTTAGTGGAACTTCAAATAGCAGCAGATTGGAGAGACTGCAGGAGTACCTACCTGATTTTGAGGACTCAGACGTTCTTAGTGGTGGGCCTCAGGACGTAGAACAGAGGGTTGTATGGACACCATAATATGTGTGAGGGAGTGTTTCAATGCATAAGGGTATTAGTGACGCAATATCACTTTGTACCACTGCTCACCAGACACACCCATACATATAAAAAATTAACCCAACAGTTAACCCACATATCCCCCGCTTCCCAACCAATCAGTCACAGCCTTTCCTCACACGGGCTACAAATAACCTCAATATAGACCTCTACTCAAAAACTCTGAAACTCAACTTACTGTCGCCACTATTCCACCTTGGCTTTAGACAACTCCTAATACATCAATATAACTCGAAGACAACCTTGAGGTTACCTTGAGGTACTTCCGGGGCTTCGGTCGTCGACCAGGCCTCCTGGTTGCTGGACTGATCAACCAACCCGTCCTCGCAAATTCGTATAGTCAATATTGACTTATTAAATAAGTACATAGGTGACATACTTAACATAATAGTTTCCCTTGAAAAGCTTCATAGAAAACACCGACCTTACCTAACCTACTTAGTATGTTAAGATAAGCATCTTACTGTTTCGTAATTACAATTATTACCTAACCTATACCTATAATAGGTTAAGTAACAATTGTAATTACGAAGCTATAAGATGCTTATTTTAACATACTAACAAGGTTAGGTAAGGTCGGTGTTTTCTATGAAGATTTTCAAGGGAAACTATTATGTTTAGTATGTCACCTATGCAGGTAACTAATAAGTCAATATTGACTATACAAACTTGCGAGGACGGGTTGGATCAACCAGGCTGTTGGACGCGGCTGCTCGCAGCCTAACGTATGAGTCACAGCGTGGTTGATCAGGTATCCTTTGGAGGTGCTTATCCAGTTCTCTCTTGAACACTGTGAGGGGTTTGCCAGTTATGCCCCTTATGTGTAGCAGAAGCGTGTTGAACAGTCTCGGGCCCCTGATGTTGATAGAGTTCTCTCTCAGAGTACCTGTTGCACCTCTGCTTTTCAACGGGGGTATTCTGCACATCCTGCCATGTCTTCTGGTCTCATGTGATGTTTTTTCTGTGTGCAGGTTTGGGACCAGCCCCTCTAATATTTTCCACGTGTAAATTATTATGTATCTCTCCCGCCTGCGCTCAAGGGAGTACAGATTTAGGCTCTTTAGTCGGTCCCAATAGTTTAGATGTTTTACTGAGTGGATTCTAGCAGTAAAGGATCTCTGCACGCTCTCCAGGTCAACAATTTCTCCAGCTTTGAAAGGGGCTGTCATTGTGCAGCAGTACGCCACTCTAGAGAGCACAACCGTTTTGAAAAGTATCATCATCGGTATAGCATCTTTAGTGTGAAAAGTTCTTGTCATCCAACCTGTCATTTTTCTTGCAGTTGAGACGGCTACTTTATTGTGTTCTTTAAAGGTCTTCCGACATGAGTACACCCAGATCCTTTACATTGCCTTTTCGTTCTGTGTTATGATTTGCTTGAGTTTTGTACGTAGTTTCCGTTTTTATATTTTCATTTTTTCCATAGCGCATGAGCTGGAACTTATCTTTGTTAAACACCATATTATTTTCTGTAGCCCATAGAAAGACCTGATCTACATCTGATTGGAGGTTTGCCGTGTCCTATATGTTGCCTACTCTCATGAAGATCATAGTGTCATCTGCAAAGGATGATACAGTGCTATAGGGTGTGTTCTTGTCTATGTCCGATATGCGGATGAGAAAAAGTACTGGAGCAAGCACAGTACCCTGGGGGACTGAGCTCTTCACGCTTGATGCGCTGGATTTTATTTTGTTGACCATTACACATTAGGTTCTGCTAGTCAGGAAATTGTAGATCCATCTGCCTATTTTTTCTGGTAATTCCTTTTGAACGCATTTTATGTGCAATAACACCATGGTCATATTTATCAAAAGCTTTTGCGAAATCTGTGTAAATTACATCAGCGTTTTGTTTGTCTTCCATAGCATCTAATGCCATATCATAGTGGTCCAGCAACTGCGACAGGCAAGAGCGCCCTGTTCTGAAACCATGTTGTCTGGGGTTATGGAGATGCTGTGATTCCATGTATTTTGTGATCTTACTTCTTAGCACTCTCTCAAGAATTTTTATGATGTGCGATGTTAGTGCTATCGGTCTGTAATTTTTTGCCTCTGCCTTATTTCCTCCTTTATGAAGTGGTGCTATCTCTGCTGTTTTTAATATATCAGGGATAACGCCAGTATGTAAGCTTTGTCTCCACAGAATGTGGAGGGCCTGCAATAGTGGTTTTCTACAGTTCTTGATGAATATGGAGTTCCAAGAATCCGGGCCTGGTGCAGAGTGCATAGGCATACTGTTTACGGCTTCTTCAAAATCCAGTGGGGATAGGGTGACGTCTGACATATGATTTGATGTTGGTATCATATCCATGAAAAATTCATTTGCGTTATCAATCTTTAGTGCGTTTAATGGCTCGCTGAAAAAAGTCGTACTGCTTCCTCAGTAGCTCGCTCATTTCTTTGTTGTCATCGTTGAAAGTTCCATCTCCCTTTCGCAGGGGCCCGATACTAGATGTGGTTTTTTTTCTTGATTTTGCATAGGAGAAAAAATATTTCGGATTTCTCTCTATTTCACTGATGGCCTTTTGCTCTCTTTGCCTCTCCTGGGTTTTGTATGATTCTTGTAGCTTGAGTTCAATTCTTTCTATTTCTCTACCTAACCTTTTTCACCGTTCTTGAGATAGGGTGCGACTCTCAAGTTGTTCCGCGATTCGTTTTCTTCGCCTATATAGGGAACGACGTTCCCGTTCCAATCTGCATCTCTTCCTCTTTTTTCTTAGGGGTATGCGGTTTAAACATATTTCTAGTGCTACTGAGCTTATATTTTCCAGGCACTGGTTCAGGTTTGCATTTTTTAGCTGTTCTTCCCAGTTTATTTCTGTGAAGTCCTGGTTTATTTGCTCCCAGTTTATCTGTTTATTATTGATGTTGAATTTGCTGAAATCTCCACCGGGAATCTGGACTGGTTTTGAAGGTCTGTTCCCCATGGTTGTCATAACTTCAATTAAGTTGTGATCTGGGTAACAGGTATTTGTAATCATTATGTTCTTGATCAATTCATCATTATTAGTGAAAGTGAGGTCCAGCGTGTTCTCCTTCCTAGTTGGTTCTACTATTTGCTGGTTTAAGGCAAACCTGTCGCACATCCGTAGCAGGTCATTTGCATGTGCCTGTTCATTTAGGCTACTTCCTGGTATTCTTTCTGATATTACTGACAACATTCCAAAGTCTGCACCAAACTTATCTATAGCCTCACTCTTTGTCTCAACAATGAAAAACTGCTTCCCATATACCACAGCAGTTTATACAGATGGATCTCGCATCCTCATGAACAACGTACCCTCGGTCTCTAGCGCTGTATGGATACCGGAATGGTATGGATACATCCCTGCCTCTCAAGCCGGGATGGCGGTTACCAAACCAACTATCTATTTTCACAGCTGAATTATATTCCTTGTATCAAGTTCTCCAAATAATCACAATGTTACCAATTGGGATATATACAGTATGTAATGACTCCAAGAGTGCGATTTCAAGCAATGACGTACTCATCAACAACGTGCAAAGAGTTTGTTTACCCATGCCTTCAATTTCTTCATGAACATCGATTGCACGGTTATGACACCTCTATCCAATGGGTACCAGCGCATTGTGGTATACTCTGTAATGAACTTGTAGATCAACTAGCCAAAGCGATGCTCAACACGCCTCACATTACCCATAATCCAATTCCTCATGTTGCATGTAAAGGAGCCTTCAAAGATACCATCACCCAAGATTTTGTAACGAAATGGAAAACGTCATGCTCACCTTTGCACTATGGGTCCGTTAAAAAGAAATGAGAAACTTGGAAACATGTCAGACATAAAAGCAGAGAAATTGATGTAACGATGACCAGATTACGGTTGAGACACACAAAACTGGCAGCACACAGCTATAAGTACAGAACAGACATAAACGAACTCTGCATTTGTCAGGTGCCTGAAACAATCGAACACTATCTCCTTCACTATTTCCGACATCATAGTGCCGGAGATATTTAGCACTGACTAAATATCTCCGGTCGTCCAACAAATTGGGTCACATCTGACCCTCGCCACATTTATACCTGGCGCTACCAACAGCTAAACACAGAAAACAACCGCCTCGTCTCAGCACCAAGGATCAACTGAAGCCATAAACACAATATCCCACCCTACGGTCCACCAAGTCTCCCTCTAACATAAACTTCTGTTTAGTCGTCGCTCCTCTATCTACAACACAACGCAACAAGCACTTTTGAAACTCCTATCATTCTCAATATTCTCAACATTTGACAGTCTCCGTGGTGTAGTGGTAAGACACTCGCCTGGCGTTCCGCGAGCGCTATGTCATGGGTTCGTATCCTGGCCGGGGAGGATTTACTGGGCGCAAATCCTTAACTGTAGCCTCTGTTTAACGCAACAGTAAAATGTGTACTTGGATGAAAAAACGATTCTTCGCGGCAGGAGAAAAAATAAAAAAACGCGTCTCCCAACATTTGTACTGGTGAAGTCATCAGGAGGATAAACCCTTCATGCAAACTGCACCTACTATCAAGAAGAAGAAAAAGAAGGCTGAGAGAGAGAAGTGAGCAGCAGCCTAGTTCAGTTTATTTGATGAAGACTTGATATGATATTAGCGTGTTGCTGGTTTATAACAACATATTGTTCAGTACTGTAACATCATATATATGTATATTTCTCTTATTCGATTCCATTCCATGTATTGTCATGTAATAAATGTTTGTCTGTTGACAACGAATTTTGCTCATGTCCTAGTGTGGATTCTTAGGTAGAGAGAGAGAGAGATTGAGAGAGAAAAGCGTGTGCAGATTGGCTCGAAGAGGAAGATAGTATAGTAAAGAGAAATTGGGAGATCAGCCCAGAAGGAGAGTGTGGGGGAGTCACAGTAGCTCGTCAGGGTGAGTATACATGACTAATATGCCAGATTGGAGCCGATCCCCAAATAAAGGTAACGTTGAACCCCCTCTCCGAGTATACAGTGATTACAGGGTGATCTCCCAACTTATTATATGCTAATAAGCATATAATAAGTCCATTGCTAATTGATTGACTACAGGAGCTGTGTGGTTGCTGTGGTCGATCTTATTTTATCACGGAGTGGTTGGGACCTCTGTTAGCCAAAAGTCAAGTATGTTAAGTATATATTAAGTATCAGTTAATCAAATCCCCAACTCCTGATAGTATCGACACCACACCGTCATCACCATTATGGTGGTATCTGGCATGGTACAATTATTGCTGTGTATGTACACCACACCGTCAACAGTCAGCACCATTATGGTGGTGACTGGCACGGTATAATACGGTGGGATCTGGCACGGTACATTATGGTGGTGTCTGGCACGGTACAAGTATTGCTATATATCTACACCACACCGTTAACAGTCAGCACCATTATGGTGGTATCTGGCATGGAAGAAGAATTGCTGTGTATCTACACCCCACCATCAACACCATTTTGGAGGTATCTGGCATGGTACAATTATTGCTGTGTATCTACACCACACCATCAACACCATTTTGGAGGTATCTGGCATGGTACAATTATTGCTGTGTATCTACACCACACGACAACAGTCAGCACCATTATAGTGGTGGTGTTTGGCACGGTATATTTATGTTGGAATCAGGCACGGTACGTCCCAGAGCAAAGGGACGAGCTGGTCATGCTGTGTCCCTCCTTCTGTCTGACATAGGTTTATTCCTAAGGTCTAGTCTTAAGTGTGCCAAACGGACAGTTGTAGCGGTACTAAGTATGAAACGTCCCTCCTACCAACTGTGGTAGGCTGTGGATACCAGATTGGCCAGAAATTAAGACAGACATTATTTATGTAGCAATATTCAGGCTCACTGAGGGGAACAGTGTGAGGATGGTGAGTTGCCCACCGACACCTGGCTCCAGCCAGAACTCTGCGTAAAATAGTCCTTGTTCCCTCCTTACCTATGTCACAGTTTGTGTGTGCGGCTGGTGTGTTTACACGAGGGACTCGTCAGTATAGTGCTTACACTACGTGTGAAAAAGTATAACCATAGTGCCTTGAAGGTGTCTTTTTGTGTATGTGCGTGTAAGGTAGACTGCAGTTGTAACAAAAGAGCAGTACACAATAGAACATGTACATCATAACAGCATGACCAAGCCACAAGTGCAGCACCAGGCAATGGAAAAGTTACACCTCTGTAAAAGTTAACCAGGGGGACCGGTCAAGGGTCACTGAGTCACGAGGTGGACAGAGTTGATGAAGTCATGATAATCTACAGGGATTAACCCTTCCATATCAAATGCATACCCTCATGTTCAGCTAGGGAGCATAAGGTCACAGCCAGGGACAGAAGAGTGGGAGAAGCCCCAGTAGGAAGGTGTAGGTGTACACCGGGAGAGAACATCATCTCAAGGAACACCATTGTCCCGGTTTAAGAAAAATCGTCGGCGAAGAACTCGAACATGGCTTTTTTTATCCCAGATTAGAAAAGAACTAGTACATGCCTCAACAAATAAAATAAAATAACTACCCTATCTAAATATATACATCTCACAGTCGAGAAATATTTAAAAACAATTCTTAACAATAACAGTTACCACGGTTACTCAAAATTCCGGCTGACCATACAATCCATGGTAGCTCAACAATCGTCTCAGATGACCGAAATAAACATCAGTAATAAAAAACTCACACAATTCATGATAAACAAAGAAATTTATATTGGAACCCCCTTTCCACTGGTTCCTCAGTTCAGAGTCTACACAAAATATTTCATTCATTAATTATCTTTTCTCTGTCATATTGAACACCAAGTTTTCTTAACTAAAAAAATATACTGTATATAAAAAAATAACGAATAGTCTTTATTGCCGACAAACCCATTGTCATGATGTTTGTTGACTCGCCCATTGCTGTATTCTCAGTAAAGTTCTACAATGATGCATCGAGTTCTGCACCAACGATGTTCTTCAGATAGTGTCAGTTGCTGTGAGAAGAGATCCACTTACCTCCTGACTAGAGTCTTCCACTGATCTAATCCACAATACGCAGTACTTCCATGCTGTTGTTCCATTCTTCTGGGTCGTCGACGAGGTGATGACATCGGTGTTGACAGCGATGATTTACTTTCTGTACGGTCACAGGGTAACCGGACAGAAAGTAAATCATCGCTGTCAACACCGATGTCATCACCTCGTCGACCGGACTCTGGTGTACACCGTACCTAAGTTCTATCATCTTGTAAGATGTTGTCGCCTGCTGTACGTCTGCTGGCGATGTTCTGTCTGCTGCATAAATATTGTCGTCTTACGTTACAAGAATAATACTAATGTTACTTGGTGAGAGAAATATTGAAGACGGTCTGAATGGACTTTTACTTTAAAAAATGGTATTTGGACTGAGCAAATGGTGTTTCCCATGTTGATCACGTTACGTTACATGGTGTAAAACACACAGTAGCATTGATTAGAGTGTGTTATAATAAGATTGAAGACTACCTTACTACACTTGTTATTTCTAAAAATTTTATTTGGGCAAATAATGATGTTTCCATGTTAGTCATGTTATGTTACAAGGTGTAAAATACACAGTAACACTGATTTGTGAATGTTATAATACAATTGAAGGCTGTCTACGACTGTTGTTACTCTTAAAAAACATGTTATTTGGACAAAATAACAATGTTTACATGCTCCATTATGTTATGTTACACTATGTTACAAGAATAACACTAATATTATTTGATGACTGTTATATTGAAGAAGGACTAAGCAGGTTTTTACCTTAAATGGTATTTGGACTGAGAAATTGGTGTTTCCCTGTTACATTACTATGTGTTACAATATATTACAAGGAATAAAACGCACAGTAACATTGATTTGTATATGTAATAATTATAATGATGACTGCCTTCTACTTTAAAATGGTATTGTACAAAATATATGTTTCCCAGTAGGTTATGTTATGTTATGAGACATAAAACACACAGTAACGATGATTTGTGCATGATATAATACTAATGAAGACTGCCTTATGACACTCGTTACTCTTAAAAAACATGTTATTTTAGCAAAGAATGATGTTTCCATGTTCTGCTATGTTGTGTTACGCTATGTTAAGAGAATAACACTAATATTATTTGATGAGAGATATATTGAATACGGTCTGAATAGACTTTTACTTTAAAAAAAGCTATTTGGACTGAGAAACTGGAGTTTTCCTGTTGATCACGTTACGTTACAAGGTGTAAAACACACGGTAACATCAATTTGTGCATGTTATAATGCTACTGAATGCTGCCTTCGACTGTTGTTATTCTTAAAAAGCATGTTATTTGGACAAAAGAACAATGTTTCCATATTCCGTTAACTTTATGTTACACTACGTTACAAGAATAACACTAATATTATTTGATGAATGCTATATTGAAGACGACTAAACAGGTTTTTACTTTAAGTGGTGTTTGGACTGAGAAATTGGCGTTTCCCTGTTACGTTATGATGTGTTTCTGTTGGGATTGAGTACTACATATGTTGGAGGTAGCATGTTTGGAACAAATGTTCTTTTGTTTATGATCTTGTTAATAATATTTCATGTACTTGATAATTGTTTTGTTGTTGTTATGGGCTGAGAATATAACCATGTGGACGAAGATTATTTCTCTTCAGCCTTTAACCATAACAGTGGCGACGAGGATTAAACATCTCAGGCAGAGAGCCTGGGTACGAGACGTGGTATGTGGATCAAGAGAGAGCACGGTACGTCGTGTGGACGAGTGGACGCTTCGCATACAACAGTTGAGTGTGCTACCACCGTGGCCATGGCTACGCCGCTCATGTCAATGGAGCCGTTAAACATTGCCAAGATCTCGTTGGACCTGTGGCTCAGCCTGCTGGAAGCAAACTTTCACTACCGGGAGATTAAGGAGGACGCCAACAAGAAAGCGGTACTCTTAGTTTCACTGGGTTCTGAAGCATATAGTGTTCTCGGAAATTTGTGTGCACCTAAGCTACCCCACACGAAGACCTATGTAGACCAGATTGCACTGCTTAAACGTCAGTATGTGGTGAAACCGTTATATCACAGGAGTTTGATGCATTTTCAGAAGAGGACGAAAAAGCAGCAGGAATCCGTACAGGATTTATAAGCGGAATTGAAGGCTTTGGCTAACCACTGCAACTTCGAAACACAGTTAGACGGCAGGGTTAGGGACCAGTTGTTCATGGCAGTGGAAGAGGAGAATTATTTCCCTAACCTGGCGGCAGAAAACTTGGATCTACAATCGTTGACATCATGGACAGTGCTTGAGAAGATATTGAACCTTGGAAGAGCTTTTGGAAGTAAGACTTCTACTCAGGAAATTATGGTCGTATAGGGCCAGACCAGATGTAAACACTGTGGATACAATAACATAAGTAGCAAGTGCAAGTTTTGTGCCTATATATGCAATTTTTGTAACAAGGTGGGACACTTGCAGAGAGTGTGTAGGGAATATCTGAACAGGAACAACAAGGCCTTGGAGAGGAGACGACCAGGGCATGCAGGAAGAAGAGGTAGTGGTACTGTGGTCAAGGCGGTAGAGGAAGGTAAACCGTCTGAAGAAGCTGCAGGTGAGGAAAACAGACTATATTCGGTGAAAGAAAAGGTATGCTCAGTGAAGTCACAAGTGGTGAATTTTGTAATTAATGGGAAGTTTGTTCCCTTGGAACTGGACACTGGTGCTGCAGTGTCAACATTGTCTAGAGATTGGGCAGATACCTTGCAATTGAATGTAAAACCAGGTAAAAAATCATTGAGTGCTTATGATAATGTACCGATTAAGGTCTATGGCAAGGTGTCGGCAAAAGTAGGTCATAATGGAAAAGAAATTGTCCAGGATTTTTATGTAGTGGATTCACATAATCCTAGCCTATGTGGTAAGGATCTCATGGAAAAAGTGGGAATTTTCTTGGCGGGGCCTAGATGAATGGTCGATAGTTAAAACAATTAAAAGTGCCTAACAAATGTTAGATAAATATTAAGTGGAGGCAGATAAGCCAATTAATAGCATGGTGGCAAAAATTCACCTAAAAAGTGGGGCTTCACCTAAATTTTTCAAGGCAAGAACAGTGCCGTTTCATTACAAGCAATTGGTAGAATCATCCCTGGAAAAGCATGTGGCAGAAGGCATCTTAGAGCCAATTACACGTAGTGAGTGGGCAGCCCCAATTGTACCAGTTTTGAAGGCAGGTCGGAAATCCTTGAGAATCTGTGCAGACTTCAAGGAACTGAACAACCGCATACACTGTGAGAAGTACCCTTTACCTAAGATAGATGAGTTAAAATAAATAAATAAATATGTTAATTCCGGTAAGGTACATACATACAAGTGATTTTACATAAATTGATCGATTTATAGATAGAGCTAGAACATACAATGCCTAAAGCCACTATTACGCAATGCGTTTCGGGCAGTTGTTGTCAGTGGTCTGCAAAGGAGCAATTTTTTCTAAGATTGACCTGAAAGATGCTTACTTGCAAATTCCTGTAGAGGAGGAGAGCCAGAAATTGTTAGTGATTAATACCCACAAGGGGTTATTTAAGTATAAAAGACTTCCTTTTGGACTCTCCTCGTCTCCAGCAATTTTTCAGAGATTCATGTCCCAGTTGTTAATAAACATTGAAGGTGTGGCTAGTTTCTTAGATGACATTACTGAGGACGAGGAAGAGGAAGTGCAAGAATGCTAGAAGAATGAGGAAGTGCATGATGCTAGATTAGAACAAGTTTTGAATCTTTTGCAAAAGAACAGTGTGAAGATCAATAGGGGTAAAACAACATTGAAGACCAAGGCCATTGAATACCTGGGGTTCCATATTTCAGGTAAGGGCTTTACTCCTTCTCACAAAATTGTAGAGGCAGTAGTAGATGCCCCAGCCCCAACATCAGTTGGGGAAGTACAGTCTTTTCTTTGGGATGGTTATATATTTTTCTAAGTTCGTGAATAACTTTTCAACAAAATTAGCACCATTGTATGAATTGTTGAAAAAAGGGGCTAGATTCAAGTGGGCAGCAGGAGAGGAAAATGGCTTCAGGAATAAACAGAAATTGATCAATTCTCCAGTGCTCACTAATTTTATTGGTAGACTCCTGTTAAAACTGAAGGCAGATGCTTCCCCAGTAGGAGTGGGTTGTGTGTTATTACAGGAAGTAGATGGTCAGGATAAAGTAGTATATTTTGCTAGCAAGACATTATCTTATTACCTTAAAATTATCTATTCTCAGTTGAAGAAGCCTTAGCTTTGGTATATAGTGTAAAAAAAACTGAGGTATTTTCTGCTGGTGAGGAAATTTCTTGCTAGAACACACCCTCCCCTCCATCCCTCTGAACAAGCTGCTCGAATAGGAACCTCCCTACTATCATCGCAGGGGACCTGAATGCCCACCTTCAGGTCTTATTCAACGCTCCTGGCAGGCCAGACCTCAAGGGCAGGCAGCTCTTCAATCTAATGCAAAACCGGGATCTCTCCTTCCAAGGCCCCCACTTTAAGACGTTCTTTGCGGGCAATGTGAGGGCACCCCTGACATAGTGCTGACCAACAGAGATTGTGACCTGTTCCACTGCAGAGTAACCCAGGCAAGAACGTGGGGTCGGACCACATCCCAGTGGTCACAACCCTCCAAGCATCCCCCTTCAGGTATGTGGCGCTTCCCAGGCCCAGACTGGAAACAATACGTGCCAGGGTCTATGACGCCTTCCTTGTGGAAGACCCCACCATAGAGTTCGAAAACCTCCCAACCCAAACAATCGACCAAGCGGTAAACACCATCCACAACCGCATCCAGCTCGCAACTGAGGCCACTTGCGAAATATCCACCACAAGGACCTACCACCAATATAAACCGACCCAAGAAATCAGAGGCAAAATGAATGAGTACCAGCGAGGCTGCCAAAGCCACTACCAAACTGGACAGCCACCAGCGTTGACCCTTCAAACACTCAGAAGGGAAACCATAGACCTTACGGTGGCTCACAAGAGCCACATATGGGGAACCCTTGTGAGGCAGGCCAACCAGTACAAAAGGGAGCCGGGAGCTTTCTGGCGTAAGATCAGACAGCTCTTGGGATCGTTAACCCAGCCTCACCCACCTCGTACACACGTTCCTAGACGAAGACGACGAGGAGCAACAAGAAAAAATAGAAGACCCACAAGATCAGGCGGACCTCATGGGCGCAGTATGGAAGAAGACACTCACGCTTCTAACAGCAGAGCCTTCAACAACACTCACTTTGAACGTGTCAACTAATGGACAACAGAAAACGCCGCCTCCCTCCACAGCACCCCTCTGATAGACCTGACAACCCTAGAAGACGACCACCCTCTAACAAGACCCATAACCATGTTAGAGATGAGAGGAGTCATCAAAAGCATTCGTGATAAGGCCCCAGGACCATCGGGGATCAAAGCGTTGCAGATCAAACTTCTACCAGGCAATCTTCTACAATCCATTCTCAACCTATTCAACGCTATGCTGGCGTCGGGTCACATCCCGGTTGCATTCAAGTCAGCCAAGATGATATTCATTCCTAAACCCAAGAAAGACCCCCACCAACCTGGCAACTACCGTCCAATCTCCCTCTTAGACACAATAGGTAAGTGCTTTGAAAAATCGTGTCAAACCGTCTTAACTACTATATGGAGTACAACAACCTCTTTACTGAAAAACAGTTTGGCTTTCGAGCACATAGATCAACCCAACATGCAATAACATCATCTACGATGCAGTAAGCTCAATTGGCAAGCAAAAACAGGTAGCTTTGATTGCGACGAGGGACGTACACAAGGCCTTCGACAGCCTTTGGCATGATGGTCTTGTGTACAAATTAGCAGACTTACCAGCGCAAAACTGGACCCTCCTCAGGCTGGTCAGAAATTTTCTAAAGAATAGGCAAGTTACCCCCAACTTCAAGGCGAAAGAGGCCGCAGCCTTCACCCCAACAGCTGGAGTCCCCCAGGGTCCCCCCAAGTACTATATATTAGTACATAGAAGCATCTCATAATGAATACCATCGGAGCCCGTTGCCGTAGAACCGCAGAGGGCCAGGGCAGAACGAAGTTCAGAGAGAGAGAAGGGATCATTATAGGAAAGTCGAAGACGAGTGCAGAAATCTAAAGGACGAGGCTCAAGGACAGGTTTACGAAGAAGGAAAGATTGGGAGAGATGAAGACCAGAGCTAACAGAAGAAAAGTGAGAACCCAGTTCAGTAGCAACCTGCAACGGGTCCGCCACAAGAGTACCACGGAGGTGAAGGACCGGGGAAAATCGGGAACGAACTTACCCGCTATCTTGCGGATACGCTTCCAGATCTGTGGCAGGGGAGTTTCGGACGTAATTGTGGAGACATAAGAAGTCCAACAATCACGTTTAGCCGTACGGATGGCCCTACGGGCCACCGCACTTGCTTTCCGAAAGAAAAGAAAAGAATCGGTCGTCTGCCGACGGCGGTGCCTCTTCCAGGCTGCACGCTTACAGCGAACAGCCCGAGCACAGTCCGCATTCCACCAGGGAACACACTTCCGTGGACCCCGAGAGGAAGAGCGAGGAATAGAGCGGAGGGCAGCGTCGATGACAGCGTCATGAAAAAGGAGGAGAGCGCGAGGGAGAGGCAGAAGAGAAAGGTCAGAGAGAGCAGCACTGAGGGTAAAGAGGTTCCAGTCCGCTTTAGCAAACTGCCACCTAGGAAAAGAGAGGGAAGGGCGAAAAGAGAAAAAGGAAACAAGGGTGGGAAATGATCACTGCCATGGAGGTCATCAAGAACCTGCCACGTGAAATCTAGGTAAAGAGAAGAAGAGCAGAGAGAAAGATCAAGACAGGAAAGGGTGCGAGTCCGAGAGTCCAAATGAGTGGCTCACCAGAATTCAGAAGACAGGGAAGAGAGAGGAGAAACGGCTCAAGAAGGCGACCCCGGGTATTTGTCAAACGTCCCCCAAGAGAGTGACGACAATTGAAGTCACCCAGCAGGAGCACAGGCTCCGGCAAGGAGTTCAAGAGGTGTTTCAAATCAGGAAGAGAAAAGCGGGACACTTGGGGGGAGATAAATGGAACAAACTGTGTACCATTCCCCACAAAGATACGAGCAGCAGAACAATGGAGGGGCAAAGGAAAAGTAAAGGAACAAAGGGAACATCAGCACGAATCAAGAGGCAGAAGAATTAGGAGCCCCAGCAACGGCTGGGGGGGGGGAAGAAAGGATAGCCACAAAACGACCAGGACGAGCACCAAGCATCGGCTCCTGGAGACAGACACAAAGGGGCGAAAACCGCGAAATTAGAAGTTGGAGTTCGAGGAAATTGGCGTAATAACCTCGAACGTTCCATTGAAGAATAGACAGCGACGAGAAGAGAAAGGACAACAACAGAAACAAGAAGAAACAAAGTGAAAGAGCAACACAGCACGTTAAAGAATATCAGGGTCAGCAAAGTCAGGGTTAGGGGCATGGGTAAACTGAGCAAAGATGGAGGGAAGGAAGCGGGAGAACAGACCAGAGGTGGCGAGTGGGGTCCGGAAGAGGAAGAGTAGGAGACAATGGAGAGGAGCAGTCAAGGACAGCAGCAGGAAGAGGGGGAGTAGAAAGAGGGAGCGTACCTCAGCAAGGGCAGCAACCGAAAGGGAAGCAGGGGAAAGAAACCTCCATAGCAGGAACAGGGGGCGCAACCACTGAAATGGGAGGGGAAGGAGTAATAGAGCCAGTAGTAGGGGTCGAGGAAGAAGCGAAGCCTTCTTACCCGCCGGGGAGGAGGAAGGAGAGGAGCCAGGCTTACGCTTCTGACTTAAAGAGACCGGTGTCCCAGCAACTACGTACCGGGCAACGGATTCCAGTGTCTCAACAGGAGAAGCTGAACGAGAGCACACACGACGGCCGTAGGAGACGATGGACATCCGCCCGCACCGACAGGCGGCGGGGAGAGTCAATAGATGGAGGAGGGGGATGGGAAGGAGGATTGGAGGGAGACGAGGAAGAAGACACAGGAGACATGACAGACCGGGTAGAAAGAAGGGGAACCCCAGACAGAGAACCAGGAGGGACCCTTCGGGACAGTACTCAAAGGAACAGAGGAGGGAGCAGTGGGCGTATCAGGGTCCAAGGCCCGGAAACGGTTGTGAGTCTGAGGAAGGTGGGAAGGACGAGGAGAGGAAGAGCGCAACACGCGAGCATAAGAGACGTTAGCATAAGGCGGGAGCCGGCGAACCTGGCGCCTCGCCTCAGGAAAAGATAAACGCTCCCGGTGCTTCAAGTTGAGGACGGCTGCCTCAAGCTGTAATGGATACAGGCACGGGAGAAGGTAGGATGGGCCTCACCACAGTTGAGGCAGCGAGCTTGGGGAGAAGTGCACTCTGACTTAGAGTGACCTTCACCCCCACACAAGACAGAGAGAGACAGTCCCAGAGCAGCGGAGGGCACCATGCCCAAACCTCCAGCACTTGTTACAAAGTCGAGGAGAAGAATATACTCCTGGACCTGCGCCAGCGAGAATGACAGAGGATGGAAGGGTCCTACCATCAAAGGACCTTCACAACGCGAAGGGGTTGACGGCGACGACCACGAGGGGGACGAGTAAACGAGTCAACCTGGAGGACAGAATGGCCTTGGGCATCAAGGATATGCCGAATGTCATCGTGGCAGTCCTGCAGATTCCGAACACCGTTGCAACATGGGGCGGGAGGAGAATAGTGCCAACACTGGCATTCAACCGAGTGTTCTTAGAGACCCGAACAGGGATCTCACCAAGGCAGGACAAGGCAGCCAAGCGGGAAGCTGCATCCTGAGAAGGAGCAGCAACGACACGTGTACCGAGACGAGTGGGGTTGAAGGTTACAGATGCATCCACGAATCAACAAGATGCCGATGGAGAGAAAATCGTCAGGAGGCGCGGAATCAAGAGGGAGGAGATCAAAGTATTTGGCCCATGAAGCAGGACCAAACAAGGCCTGATACGCATCAGTAGAGGAAGGAAACGCGAATGCGGCCGTGGCGCTGACGGCGGTGAGAACCCCCTGAGAGAGGGGGACAAAAGGCGCAGTAGTCACAACGAGAGACTTAGCCGCACCAGGGGACGAAGTGGTCACCACTGGGGGCTGGAGGCTCGACCCAACCACAGAGGAGGGAGGGAGCTGGGGGAAGAAGTCAGGACGGTCAAAGGAGGAGCAAGGTCGGGGCCCAACGCAGCGGGAGCTACGGAGCCTGGTCTTCCAATACAGGCCGACTCGGGGGCTTGGTCGCCCACCCCACGAGCCTGAGAGGGTATAACAGAACATTCAATGACATAAAGACGAGAAAAACTTCATCCACGAATGTGCCCCCATACCCACCATGGAGCCACAATTAGAGGCAGGACACCCAACAGGAAGCTATCGCCGATCATGCCGGGCCCCCCGGGTGCGTCGTGAGTATACGCCCCACAAACGCCACCTTAAGAACCGTCAGTCCGTCGAGATCGGGTTCAGCGACGAAAGGGGATTGACAATAAAAGGTTCCCCTCGCTCGAGACGTTGGGTACTACAGTTCTACGGGTGCAAGAGTATGCCTCCTCAAGCACCCGGGCGTCAAAATAGAAGAAGTCCAAAGAAAGATCCAAAACAAGCAAGGTCGGCAGGAAACGACAAGCAGATAGGAGAAGAGGGGGAGAAAAACGAAACAGAAGGAAAAGGAAAAGATGCTCGGCACAATTGGAGAGGACGGCAGCAGGAGCACAAGGCTAAAAAGGACAGAGGACTGTCCTAAGGAGCATCACACTCCGCAGCTGCCCACTAAGCCCCCCTCACGGCATCAACGGGCCGAGCGGGGAGGGGGTCCTTAGACAAGTTTTCTAAAGGCAGTTCTTATGTTGGACAGTCTAGCATATGCTGCTGATATTCTTTTGATGTGGCCTCTGGGGGACAGTTCGGTTTGATATCAACCCCCAGATCTTTCTCTCCATTTGCCTCTTGCAGGATTTCACCTCCCAGATGATACCTTGTGTTCAGCCTCCTGCTCCCTTCGCCTAATTTCATTACCTTACACTTTCCTAAGTTGAACTTTAGCAGCCATTTTCTAGACCATTCCTCCAGTTTTTCCAGGTCATCCTGTGGTCTCTGCCTATCTTCATCCGTCTTGATTCTTCTCATAATTTTTGCATCATCAGCAAACATTGAGAGGAACGAGTCTATACCCTCCGGAAGATCGTTTACATATATTAGAAACAGGATGGGGTCCAAGTACTGAGCCCTGTGGGACTCCACTGGTGACATCTCGTCACTCTAATGTCTCCCCCTCACCGTTACTCGCTGTTTCCTGTTGGTTAAGTACTCCCTTATCCACTGGAGCACCTTCCCTTTACTCCTGCTTGTTGCTCCAACTATTTTAACAGCCTTTTATGGGGTACTGTATCAAAGGTTTTCTGGCAGTCCAGGAAAATGCAGTCAGCCCACCCTTCTCTTTCCTGCCTAATTTTTGTTGCCTGGTCATAGAATTCCTTTAAACCTGTGAGGCACGATTTGCATGTATGTATGAATGTAATGTATGAATGTATGTATGTATGTATGTATGTATGTATGTATGTATGTATTTGGTCTGTATGTATGTATGTATGTTGGTATGCATGCATGCATGCATGCATGTATGTATGNAGTGTGAGGGAGTACGCCACGTCGTGGATCACTAACTCCTGTGTGCTTAAGAAGGTCAGTATGCATGGTTTGCTGCCTCTTAAATCTTTCCCACTGGGTCCTACGGGCTCACCATAGCCCGTGCTACTTGGAACTCTTGTTCCAGGTAGCGAATCTTTAACAACAACAACAACATCCCACTGGGCCTCCTAAATAGCACACTAGTAGAGCTCCCCTCTCCCCCCGTTGGGTCGGCGGTTTGGGACTCGTAGTACCTAAGTGAATGAAATGTATATTTCCACGATACTGTAGTTGACAATTGCTATGACACTGGCGTGGATCACTGATCCCTATGTGCAGGCTCCCAGGAAGGCAGACAGGTTGGAAAAGCGGGCTGGAGTTGGTCAGAGGGGGAGGCCGCCTCGTGCTCAGGGGGTCAGTGACCACAAGAGGCGCCCTGGTTGTGCTCGAGCCTTAAGTATATGGCAGAGAAACTTTATGGAAAGCAGGCTGGGCATTATAAGGAGCAGGTTTAATGATGTGTTTGGGACCTGAGGATGGGTTGACATATACACAGTTGTGTCTGGCTTTTCTTTGTGTCTAGTACAAGCCTGTACACAGTTGTGCATACAGTCATTTTAATTCTTACTTTCCTTCTCCTGTTAATTTTTTCTTCTCCCCCTTTCTCTGGGAACTACGCGTCAGCGATTATTTCTCGATTCTGAATTTTCTCTTCTCAACAAGTTTCTTACCTTGGTTATCCCTTAAATTTTTTATTTAACTTAAATGTTTTTTTCTCAGAGTACATTCAAACTTTGATTCAATTCAAAACGGCTTCAAACACTAAAAATGCTTTCATAACTGCCTTCCCTTCATAACTGCCTTCCCTTCATAACTGCCTTCTCTTCATAACTGCCTTCCCTTTATAACTGCCTTCCCTTCATAACTGCCTTCCCTTCGTAACTGCCTTCCCTTCATAACTGCCTTCCCTTCATAACTGCCATCCCTTCATAACTGCCTTCCCTTCATAACTGCCTTCCCTTCATAACTGCCTTCTCTTCATAACTGCCCTCCCTTTATAACTGCCTTCCCTTCATAACTGCCTTCCCTTCATAACTGCCTTCCCTTCATAACTGCCTTCTCTTCATAACTGCCTTCCCTTCATAACTGCCTTCCCTTCATAACTGCCTTCCCTTCATAACTGCCATCCCTTCATAACTGCCATCCCCTCATAACTGCCTTCCCTTCATAACTGCCTTCCCTTCATAACTGCCATCCCTTCATAACTGCCATCCCCTCATAACTGCCTTCCCTTCATAACTGCCATCCCTTCATAACTGCCTTCCCTTCATAACTGCCATCCCCTCATAACTGCCTTCCCTTCATAACTGAACACATAACTAACACCCATCGTTCTCTTGATATAAAACTCGTCTTTCGAGAAAGCAGCCCTTCCTAGTTATCTGGTTAATACTGCTCTTCCTGCTTCTAATGCTGCTGATGTTTATTATATTTCTTCTTCCTCTTATCCTCTCAAATACTTTTGGGAAACTGACCGAATACTTAACAGCGGACTTAAGGAATACAAAAAAGTGTTAAGTCTGCAAACACAATTGCTCTCTTCTATCATATAAGGGAAAATCCGATTGATTGGTCTAATATCTTTCCTGCCTCGATCTACTCTTCTCAGGCGCCGAATTGTCGAATCAGTTCTCATACAAAACATGCTCAACATGACCCTTCTCAGTATTTAGTTAAAAGCTCTTATCTCAAGTGTGGTCTGACTTGGCTTTAGCCCCCTTGAGACTTTTTCTTTTGTAATACTATCTCTTCGCCTCTTCCTCTTCTGCACTTTCGTTTCTGCATTGTTCCTATTACCTCCTGCCATACTTCAACCTTGTCGCTTTACCTCTCATTATTACTATATAAATTTACTTTACACGACTTGATAACCGTCGAAAATGGATCGATTGATCGTCGTCACTTTATTTTCAGATGTGTGGATTGTGTGTACTTTTCACCCATAATATTGTGATGTCTCTGCATGTCAAACAATTATTGGAACTAAAGGGGGGGGTAAACAACTATGAAAGTAGTTGACGATAACGAGGTAATGTAGACGAGGGAAGGGGGGGGGGAGATCTCGATCATCTCAATGGAAGAAACATTTGTTCAAGTGCCCCCTAGTAGGCACCAAAGAGGGGAAGGCTACTAGTGACATCTGTAAAGACTTTAAAGAAAGGGCAATGTGTGGAGACACGGCAGCAGCACCCTCAAAACTGTACAAAAGATAGTAAGCGACAAATGGTTTCACTCCCTTACAGTTACAAACATTCCTTCAGGTTATGTGCCCTCTGCCTGTCAGGTTTAACACACACTTGGCATGGTCTGGAAGGTGTTGACTTACTCTACAGGCAACTTCTCTTAATGGGAAGTTGAAGCCTTATTAAAACAAGCAACGATCTGGCATAAAAATGCAGGCAAGGTGGCCAAGTGTGGCTGTCAGTGGGGCACAAAACCACAGACTGAAGGGTAAATGACAGGAAACTTCTTAACCTATGAAGTTCTGAATAATTCTCTCATAGCTCTTCAGAAGGAACAGAAGCATAGCAGAAATAAAGTCCAAGAGGTATAAGCAACCATCACCCATGGTGGCAAAGGCAGAGTAAATGTGGTCTCTTCAGCATCCACGAAAAATGCATTCTTTGCCCATGACTCTTCTATATTCCCTCCACTCCTCTATTTTCTCCCTAAAACCAGTAAAGAGATACACAAAGCTACAGGTTTCTGACATGGCCGCTCAGTCTTCAGCGACATTGCGGCCCAAACACTCCCAATGAATATGTTATGCACAGCCGTCCTACTTCACCTCTCTGCTACCAGAGACTGAAGGAGAGGACAAATTTTCTGAAAAAAATGACAATACTCCTGCGGGACTTAGCCTTCTCCTTTCCCCTTCCCCCCTTTGTTTAGGCCCAGTACCCTTGAGAGGCGGCCCAGAGGTAGCTGTGGGCTGTGGGAAAATCCAAGCAGGCATTTATTATTTATATATAAGGTTTTACCTTGCGGAGTTTTCACTAACAGCAAGATGTTAAAATATTCACTGTCGAGAAGCACCGTTGAAAGGGACCTGCATCAGTTGATTATATAAGGAAGTACACTATAGAAAGTGTGAATTAGTTTAAAAGGCTGTTTGTTCAGCTGTCATTTAGCGATGGATGATTATTATTAATAGATTTTATTACATTTTTTTAATAAATACTCGTCATAGATTACCTTAAAATTCATCTTTTGTTCAAAAACTTTAAAACTATCACCGAATATTGTCACAAATTAATTTTACTTGCTTTTTAACTTTCTTTGTATATAATTTAGTAAATAAGCTTTTCAAGGAATGAGAATTGTCTAAATTGTGTAATACACTTCAGTGGGTTTAAATATGCTGGATAACATAACAAGCATTGCATTAGTAGAATCCTAGTAGCAGATTATTCTGCTCACCTCACAGTTAATATCAAGCAGCTGTCAACACCCCCCCCCCCCACACTGTAATGTCAAGTGCAGTCAACGACCCCACCGTAATGTCAAGTGCTTTCACCCATCCCACTGTGATGTCAAGTTGCTGTCAAGCATCCCACTATGACGCCAAGTGCTGTCAATCATTGTAAGGCCTGGTTCTGACAACCCTATAACATAGCTGTGATCCTCTACTACTGACGGTGTTCTACTGGTGGTCAAAAGGAAGACAGAGTAAGGAAGAAAAAGTAAGGAATGGAAAGAGGGAGATGCCTTCCTTGGCTTGGTTATCTTATCTTGAGGTTATCAGTTATCTGAGATGATTTCGGGGCTCTAGTGTCCTGGCGGCCCGGTCCTCAACCAGGCCTCCACCCCCAGGAAAGCAGCCCGTGACAGGCTGACTAACCCCCAGGTACCTATTTTACTGCTAGGTAACAGGAGGCATAGGGTGAAAGAAACTCTGCCCATTGTTTCTCTCCGGCGCCCGGGATCGAACCCGGAGACCACAGAATCACAAGTTCAGTGTGCTGTCCGCTTGGCTGACCGGCTACCCCGGAAATAGTACAGACATTCTTCCAAGAGTGCCCAAGACGGATCCCTTGAGACACCGACTACGTTCAATTTTTGGAAGATTAATTAAAAGATTGGAAATAACACATTATCTACAGTATCTTAAGAACAAGAGGTCCAATTTCAATAGGCCGTATATTTCCATTTAAGGACAGAAAAAAAAAAAAAAAAATAGTCTAGTAAAATGAAAATCCGGAAAAACAGCTGATGGGAACAGCATAAAGGGATATTAACAGTTCATATAATCTCCCCCAGGATTTGTTGCGGAGAATTTTGGGAGTGCCGCGGCCAATTTACTGAACTAGAGAATGGAATTTCGTGACGTCATCAACACCACGTAAATATTGACTCTCATTTCTTTAAACCACAGTACTAGTGCTTAAACTTAATAAAATGGTATTCACTTGGACTGAATATTAGTACATACACAGAAACTCCCGAGCACCAGAAACGCTTGACTCCCTATTTCTTAAGACATAGATAGAACCAGCAGATATTGTTGGAATGTCAGCTAAGGGAAGAGGTTGGCGAGTCACGCACAGAGAGAATGTAAACAGAGAAACGCGACATGGGCTCCTGGAGTTTTTGTGACATGCTACACGCACAATAGACTACACTATCTTAGTGCCTGGCCACAGCAACTTCTACAACCACAGCAGTACCTGAGTATCCGTCTTACCAATTATCTATTATATGGTTATGGCTATTTACTGCTTAGATAGATAGGTATGGCAGGTATACAGTGAGTTTAAAGCTGAACAAAGTAATTTTACTCAGCACTACACACATTATACCATGTCACACCTGTACTTTATATGTTAATGTGCCATTACCAATGTCCTTCATTTGGCAGGTAAATTGTGATTTGGACTTACTAATAGATAAGCTGGCCCACGCAAACTGTGAAGTTTCTTGCTACCCCTAGCTGTGCACCCTAGCTGTGCACCCTAGCTGTGCACCCTAGCTGTGCACCCTATCTGTGACCTGACCGTGCTAGGCTGTCATTACGTGGCACACTCTGAAGCACATGTAACCACATCCTAACAGAAGTAGGAGTAAACAACATAGCCAGCCTAATCAGATCATAGCAACAACACAGTAAGTGATATCTTTTTGCAATAAAGTATTGCAAAATGATAAAGTATTGATTTAATAATACTGTAGATTAGGCCACCATATGTGACATAATTTATATTTTGCAAGAGGTTAATTATAGCCTATCATATATCCACTCATAGGTGGTATAAGTTATAATTGTCCCTCCAAGACTATGTATAGATAAGGTTCTGGCGGGCTGAATCAAATATACAGTCCACTTAGGATCATAATAATACAATATTGAAGTTAACAAAAAATATAATATAA
>WNGS01161256.1:62318-78576 GCA_020271785.1 Procambarus virginalis
AAGATTAATCAGCGGTCTTGTAGTACTGGGATTAATGGGATTTTCTCACTGAATGCTCGACGGGTAGAGTGTTGTGTAATTTCCGCGTTACTAGTGAGCAGTTGTAAGAGATGGTTATTATATTAACGTAAATGTTTTGTTATTAACGTAAATGTAATTGTTATTGATTGTTGATCGTCCGTGGGACGAAGTGTTAACGTAAGGATTAATTTGAGGAAGGGGTGCTGGAGTTGCCAGTGAACCCATTAGTTATTGTTGTCATTGAAAGACTACTGATTTGATTGCATTGCAACCGCCATTGCAGGTGTAGACTGCACTGAGGCGTAGAAACAGTTAGGAGGTTACTGGAACGTGTTTCAGAACCCACTGTGTCATTTGTTGTAATTGGATTATAGTTGATCTGTTATTTCTTGCTTGCTTGTTGATTCCTCTGTGGTCACGCTTATGTTCGAGTTAGTTCATTATGCAGTCCAAGGGGCTGGTGTCTAGCTGTCATTGATAGTGTCACAGGAAGGATTTCGAGTAACGTCATTGACATTTCTTTTGTTTTGTTGTAGTAGTTAGTACTTTATTGAATAAACTAAGTTGTTATGTTAACACTGTCTTTTCGTTACACCCCACACAATATTATTGTTATGCAAATGTTCTTCACACTCGACTATTAAAATTGAGACTTATTCTGAGCTTGGACCAAATATACGGCACTACACAACAATAAATTATTGTTGTGAGAGCCCAGGACCTACTCGTTAGATTCGCTTCGGCGATTGGCGAAGGTCGACGACCCAAGTGGAGGGGATTTCAATTTCATTGGGGTCTCGGCGTTTGCTCGCGCCTAGTCAATTGTTCGTACAGGGTCCCAAAGTGAGGAATGAGCTGCTTACTACACTGGTGTGTTAGCTAAACAAGTCCTTCCTCAGGGACCTAGTTGAATATCACGACAGGAATAAAGGTTAAAAAATAAAGAAAATTCTTAGAAATTTTCCGAGCTCAATTCCTTATACCAATTTTATTTATTCCAACTTAGGTAAGTCACTTACGTCACTCAAAAAACGCTCACAACTGGCCCTAGAGGTATTTCATGTTCCAAATTCTCGATGTCGTCTACGTTCTGGGGTGAAAATCAGGTCTAATAGACTCGGTGACCTGTTAGTGAAGTGCATAGTGACCCGCAGGAAAGTTAAATACAGTAATTAACAATGGAACATTGAGTTAAATAAAGAATAAACATGGGACCATGTGGATGTCAGTGCCACCAGGCTCATGTGTACATGCATATAAGCGATATATATCAAATATAGCGAGCAGTGATACGTTGAACAGTGAAGTGGAACACGTAACACAGTATATGAAAAGTGGAAAGTATCAGAAAATTGCATAAAGAAAAATCTAGAAATGCAAAATTGTGGGAGGAGGAGGAGGAGGAGGAGGAGGAGGAGGAGGAGGAGGAGGAGGAGGAGGAGGAGGCATCACACTAGGCGGTGTTAACACCATAGCCACGAGACCTACACAGCGTATGGGACGTCCCTCAGTGATAATATACTAGCAATATATATTGTAATACGGGAATGTGAATTTAGAAATTAGTAATAGAGTAAGTGAATACCATTGCAAGCCGAAAAGTAAGCAGAAAGTCCTAAGGATAATACAGGCAAATAATCAGGCAAATAATCAAGGAACTGGCAACCGGTGGCATCCATCCCGCGACCTGGAACACAAACAATGATCAGCTGTACAGTCCCCCACTGGGACCATATTTCTCCTCCATGCGATAAATACCCCCACATTAAGTTAAACAAATAAACATATACAATATTATAAATATACTGTATTCATATTATATATACTTTATAATATTATATGAAATTATATATAATTTATAATATTATATGAAATTATATATAATTTATAATATATATGAAATTATATATAATTTATAATATTATATGAAATTATATATAATTTATAATATTACACCTGCTTGCTGGTGGGATTACACCTGTGCATCTACATTGGCTGATACCTATTTACGTTACAGCTCAGCGGAGGGAGGTGGGGCAGCCACCTCCAGGGAGACCCAGAAAATCCACAAGTACAGAGACCTAGAACGTTGTTACAGGTTCGTGCCGATAGGCTCAGAGACTCTGGGCGCCTGGGGTAAATGTGCACTCAAGTTTTTAAAGGAGGTTGGTGAGGAACTCATTGGGAAAACTAGAGACCCACGAGCAGCCAGTTTCCTGTTCCAGCGCCTCAGTGTCGCGGTGCAGAGGGGAAATGCGTGCTGTATCCTGGGTACGCACCCAACCTCCGAGGAGCTGGACGAGGTCTTCGAACGCTGATTGTTTAATTGTTATATATTTGTGTGTGTGTGTGTGTTCTCTGTAAACTGTAGCATTGCAATAAAATAAAACAAAACATACAAAAAAATAATGGGGGTGGTAGGAGAAGAAAAGAATTAAGTATTCGGTGAGAATCCACAAGATCTTCTCTGAATGCTCTTTGTTTTCTTCTTCGAGGATGTGGGTCCCTGCAATTGCACCAGAGGTGGTACCCCTAAAATTTATAATATTATATGAAAATATTAATAGTAAAATGGCTAAAGTCAACATGGAATAAATCTACTATAAATCGCAAATAGGGGAACAGTCAACCGCTACACTACAAACCCAACATGGAGATGTGTTGCAGCTGCTGTAAGTCACTTTGGAGGAGAGTTGTAAGGATTGCATGTAATATTTGTAACATAAGATTTCACCTGGGTTGTACAGGATTACTTACACAATATGTAAACAGACAAGGTACCTACTGGATCTGTCACAAGGATAGACTGATGTGGAAAAACATACCAAACTAATGAATGACATTCCTGAAGTACATAGGATAAAATTCACACAAAAGCTACCAGAAATATACGCAGAGTATGTAAAGACAGCAACGAACACTGAACACAACCCAGGGACTGAGAGTTTAGAGAGCCAAATTACCAATGTAGAAGGACATTGGGTCGACGTACACAAAAATGAAGGCAATATTGAAGAGCAAACTGGTAATAGGAGTAAGGAGAGAAAAAATGAGAAGGACGAGAACACAAATGAGAAAGACGAAAGCAACAAGGAGAAAGATAAGGGCAACACAGAGAAAGAATGCGGAAATGAGAAAGTTAGAACAAAAAAACACAGGTAGCCAAGTCATGCATGGGTGCAAACAATAAGAATACAAGAACAGATGAAAATATTTGCAGATATTATGCAAAAGAACAGTGCAGATATGGGACCAGAGGCACGGAATGCACAATCATGCATCCCCGAAAATACAGAAACATGTTAGGGAAGGGGAAATGTCGTTTTGATACAGAGTGTAGATATTTCCACACTAAGCTATGCAAACTCTCAGTAAATGAGAGGAAATGCTTCGATCTTCATTACCCCGATTTCCATGTCAGAGGTACACAACGTTACATGAGAAAGTCCAATATAATAGCCCTGCAATTTTTTTAGAGGCAGGCAGAAACAGAGGAAAGAACAGACAGGCAGAAACATTGCATCTTGAGGTTATCTTGAGATGATTTTGGGGCTTTAGTGTCCCCGCGGCCCGGTCCTCGACCAGGCCTCCACCCCCAGGAAGCAGCCCGTGACAGATGACTAACACCCAGGTACCTGGTTGATACCTGGTTGATGGGGTTCTGGGAGTTCTTCTACTCCCCAAGCCCAGCCCGAGGCCAGACTTCACTTGTGAGAGTTTAGTCCACCAGGCTGTTGCTTGGAGCGGCCCGCAGGCCCACATACACACCACAGCCCAGTTGGTCCGGCACTCCTTGAAGGAAACAATCTAGTTTCCTCTTGAAGATGTCCACGGTTGTTCCTGTAATATTTCTGATGCTTGCTGGTAAGACGTTGAACAACCGTGGACCTCTGATGTTCATGCAGTGTTCTCTGATTGTGCCCATGGCACCTCTGCTCTTCACTGGTTCTATTCTGCATTTTCTTCCATGTCGTTCACTCCAGTACGTCGTTATTTTACTGTGCAGATTTGGGACCTGTCCCTCCAGTATTTTCCATGTTTATATTATTTGGTATCTCTCTCGTCTCTTTTCTAGTGAGTACATTTGGAGAGCTTTGAGACGGTCCCAATAATTTAGGTGCTTTATCTCGTCTATGCGTGCCGTATATGTTCTCTGTATTCCTTCAATTTCAGCAATCTCTCCTGCTCTGAAAGGGGAAGTGAGTACTGAGCAGTACTCAAGACGGGACAAAAGTGATTTGAAGAGGACAACCATTGTGATGAGATCTCTGAACTTGAAGGTTCTCGTAATCCATCCTATCATTTTTCTGGCTGACGCAATACTTGCTTGGTTATGTTCCCTAAACGTTAGGTCGTCGGACATCATTATTCCCAAATCCTTGACATGCTGTTTTCCTACTATGGGCAGGTTCGATTGTGTTTTGAACCCTGTATTATGTTTAAGATCCTCATTTTTGCCGTATCTGAGTACCTGGAATTTATCACCGTTAAACATCATGTTATTTTCTGCTGCCCAATCGAAAACTTTGTTAATATCTGTTTGTAGTTTATCAATGTCTTCAGCAGAGGTAATTTTCATGCTGATTTTTGTATCATCTGCAAACGATGACACGAAGCTGTGACTTGTGTTTTTGTCTATGTCGGATATGAGAATAAGGAACAGCAGTGGTGCAAGGACTGTACCTTGAGGTACAGAGCTTTTAACTGCGCTCGGACTCGATTTTACTTGATTGACTGTTACTCTTTGTGTTCTGTTCGACAGGAAATTGAGTATCCAGCGTCCTACTTTACCAGTTATACCCATTGACCTCATTTTGTGTGCAATCACTCCATGGTCACATTTGTCGAATGCCTTTGCAAAATCAGTGTATATGACATCTGCATTATGTTTTTCCTCTAATGCCTCAGTGATTTTGTCATAGTGGTCAAGTAGCTGTGAGAGGCATGATCTTCCTGCTCTAAATCCATGTTGGCCTGGATTGTGGAGGTCATTGGTTTCCATGAATCTAGTGACCTGACTCCTGATCACTCTCTCAAATACTTTTATTATGTGGGACGTTAGTGCAACTGGTCTATAATTCTTTGCCAATGCTTTGCTACCACCCTTGTGTAGAGGGGCAATGTCTGCTGCTTTAAGCGCATCTGGTATCTCCCCTGTGTCCAAGCTCTCCCTCCACACTATACTGAGCGCCTGTGCTACTGGCACTTTGCATTTCTTTATAAATATTGAATTCCATGAGTCTGGACCCGGGGCTGAGTGCATGGGCATATTGTCAATTTCTCTTTCAAAGTCTGCCACGCTCGTGCTGATATCAGTTATATTTACAGGTGTTTGAGTATCATTCATAAAGAAAGTGTCCGAATCTTCCACTTTCATGCTGAGTATCGGAGTGCTAAACATGTCTTCATACTGCTTTTTTAGGATTTCACTAATTTCTTTGTCATCCTCAGTGTATGAACCTTCACTAATACGAATAGGTCCAATACTGGCAGTGGTTTTCGCTTTTGATTTAGCATATGTGAAGAAATATTTTGGGTTTTTCTTTATTTCTTGAATTGCTTTCTGTTCTAGTTGCCTTTCTTCAGTCTGATAGGAATGCCTCAGTCTCTGTTCGATTTCTTCAATCTCCCTGTTTAAATTATTTCTTCTCTGTATGGAGAGTCGTGTCTGCTTAAGCATTTCCGTTAATTTCTTCCTTCTTTTGTAATGTCGTCTGCGTTCTCTTTCTACATTGGACCTCTTTCTGGCTTTCCTCAAAGGAACATGTTTCAGACAGACTTCATATGCTTCAGAAGTCAGTTTTTCTATTCCTTGTGTAGGATTTTTATTTCTTAGGACATTTTCCCATTGAATGTTTGTAAGTTCCCTGTTTATTTTCTCCCAGTCTATCCTTTTATTATTAAAATTGAATTTATTGAATGACCCTTCTCGCTTGTTGATTCTCTTGGGCCTACTACCGTTATTAATGTTAGTTTGCACTTCAATGAGCTTGTGGTCCGAGTACGTAGTGTCTGAGACAGTAATGTCTCTGATTAGCTCCTCATTGTTCGTGAATATCAGGTCCAGCGTGTTTTCGTTCCTAGTTGGTTCTGTAATCTGCTGACTGAGCGAGAATTTGTCACAGAATCTCAGTAGTTCTCTGACCTGTGGTTGGTTATTTCCAGGTTGACTTCCTGCTATAATGTTATTGTTTACTATTCTCCATTTTAAACTGGGTAGATTGAAGTCTCCAAGGAAGATGATGTCTGGTACTGGGTTTGCTAGGTTATCAAGGATATTCTCTATTTTGTGGATCTGTTCAGTGAATTCCTCAACTGTTGCATCTGGAGGTTTGTATATTAAAATAATAAGTAGATTCATATTTTCTACCTTGATTCCAAGTACCTCTACCACCTCATTGGACGAGTTCAGGAGCTCTGTGCATGCCAGCTCCTCTTTAATATACAGACCTACTCCTCCACTTGACCTAATTACTCTGTCACATCTATATAGATTATAATTCGGGATCCAGATTTCACTATCCATGTGGTCTTTTGTGTGGGTTTCTGTAAATGCTCCAAATATTGAGTTCGATTCTATTAGGAGGCCATTTATGAACTTAACTTTATTTCTTGATTTTGGTTTCAAGCCTTGTATGTTTGCAAATATGAATGATTTCCCACATTGCGTGTCACTTCTGGTGGGCTTTGGTAGTTCTCCCCCACTCTACCCAGGTCCAGGGTGTGTTGTTTGGAAAGTGATTCGTCCAGTGTTGGTAGTAGGACGGGTGTTGTGTGGTGTAGTACCTGTGTGCTTGTTGATACTTTGTATTCCAGTCTTGTGGGTATCTCCCTTCCCCTCTGTACTCCTGTAGTGGTTCCATCTGACTGTACCTCTCCCCTATATTTTCTACTCTGTTTCTGCCTTCCTCTAAAAAATTTCCTTCCTTTCCTTTCCTTATTGATCTTCCCGTCTATAACGCTGTGTACCTCTCACGTGGAATTCCGGACACTGAAGATTGTAGCATTTTTTGTCCCTAATTGAAAATTGACATAATTTAGGGTGAAAGTATCTACACCCTGTTCCAAAACGGCATGTACCCCTCGCCAACATGTTCCTGCATTTTCAAGGATGCAGAAAATTGCGTTTTTGTCCTAATTTTCCATATTTGCATATTCCTTTTGCGTAGAATTTGCAAATATGTTCAGGTTTTGCGTTTTTCAAGGTATTTATACTTGTCTGTCCTGTCTACCTCTTTATTGGAGCCATCTCCGTCTTTCGTCCCAATTCCTTAATTTATGCACTCTGTCTCACTGTTGCTCTCATTGTTTATATTACCTGGCTCTGTAATATTGCTGTTATTTTGTACCACAATACCCTCTTCCTCCACACTACTGCTGCGGTTCTCTAAACTATCTGTTCCTGAGTTTTGGTCGTTATCCAATGTTGTCTTTTCCCAGTCCGCATATATCACTGGTAGCTTTTCTGTGAATGAAAGTCGCTGTGACTCTGGAATGTTTTTCATCAGTTTAATTATGTTCTCCAGCATTAATCTGTCATCTTTGCAAACCCAGTAAATTCCTTGCCTTTTTGTGCATCCTGGAGACAATTCTGTACACCCTAGGTGAAATCTTTGGTTACAGATGCAACACTTGACGCCTACATTACGTTTTCCCAGTATTCCCGAACACTCGCCACACCTCTCCATTGTCCGATATATTGTATTGTACTCGTGCTTCTCTGTATGGATCACTTGTTGATGTCAGTCCGTTTAACTGTTTATAAAATTATATTATATATTTATACATTTAATATTTGTAATATATGTATACCGTATATTTGTGATATTATGTATGTTATTTTGTTCAAACTTTAAGACCTATTTTACTGCTAGATAACAGTGGCATAGGGTGAAAGAAACTCTGCCCATTGTTTCTCGCTGGAGCCCGGGGTCGAACCCGGGACCACAGGATCACAAGTCCAGCGTGCTTTCCGCTCGGCTGACCGGCTCCCTTAATCTCTGCATCTCTGCATGAGTACAGATGGGGAGGGGGAAATGCCCAAGACTGGACTACGATTCATCATCAAGCTCACACATACTACACCCTCCTAACTGCACAGAAACTACCACACTCCCCAGTACCACTTCCAAAACTAGACCAACCTTTGCCAGAACAGCACACCCTGGATCGGGGTTGCCAGAACAACCCTGGGAGGGGTTCCCCTCCCTCTCCACCCCTGGATCGGGGTGGAGAGGGAGGAGAACTACCAAACCTTCCAGAAGTGACGCACAATATGGAAAACATTCATATTTGCAAACATGCAAGGCCTAAAATCAAAATCAAGAAATAAAATTAAGTTCATAAATGGCCTCCTATTAAAGTCAAACTCAATATTTGGGGCATTCACGGAAACTCACATGAAAGATTACATGAATAGTGATAACTGGATTCCAAATTACAATTTATATAGATGTGATAGAGAAAGTAGATCAAATGGAGGAGTAGGTCTGTGTATTAAGGAGGACCTGGTATGCACAGAGCTACTAAACTCAACGAATGAGGGGGGTAGAGGAACTTGGAATTAAGGTAGAAAAAAATAAACCTAATAATTATTCTAATATATAAACTGGTATTCAACGGTTGAGGAATTCACAGAGAAGATGCACAAAGTAGGAAACATCCTTGATAATTTATCAAACCCAGCTCCAGATATTAACTTTCTTGGAGATTTCAATTTACGAAGTCTAAGGTAGAGACTGGCAAATACAAATATCATAGCAGGGAATGACCCGGGAAATAACCAACCACAGGTCAAAGAACTTTTGAGATTCTGTGACAAATTCCCGCTCAATCAACAGATTACAAAACCAACTAGGAACGAAAACACACTAGACTTGTTATTCACAAACAATGATGAACTAATCAGAGACATTACAATCTCAGATACTACATACTCAGACCATAAGCTCATTGAAGTGCGAGCTAGCATAACTAACGGTAGTAGGTCTAAGAGACCCAACAAGCAAGAAGGGGTATTCAATCAATTCAGTTTCAACAATAAGAGGATCGACTGGGATAAAATAAATGTAGACCTTGCAAACATTCAATGGAAGATGGTCTTAAGCGACAAAACTCCCACACAGGGAATAATAGTACAACTGACAGCTGAAGCTTACAAGATCTGCTTGAAGCACGTGCCGGTGAGGAGGGTCAGAAAGAGGAGCACTCTAGAAAGAGAACGCAGATGACTGTACAGGAGAAGGGAAAAAATAACGGAAATGCTTAGGCAGACACGACTATCACAAAAAAGGAAATTACACCAAAACAGGGAGATCGAAGAAATAGAAAAACTTTGAAGCGATCATACGAGTCTGAGGAAATGGAATTGAAACAGAAAGCTATACTGTGATAAAGAAAAATCCAAATATTTTTTCAAATATGCAAAATCAAAATCAAAATCCTCAACCAGTATTGGACTTTTAATTACAACTGAAGGTTGTAATTACAAAGGACAACAAAGAAATTAGTGAAATTCTAAGAAGCCAGTATGAGGCAATGTTTAGCACACCAATAAACAACATGAAAGTTGATGATCCAGACAGCTTCTTTATGAATGACATTCAAGCTGCAGATAATATAACGGATATTAACACGATCTCGGAAGACTTTGAAAGTGAAATTGGCAATATGCCTATGCACTCAGCTCCTGGGCCTGACTCGTGGAATTCAATATTCATAAAGAAATGTAAAGTACCAGTAGCGCAAGCGCTCAGCGTAATATGGAGAAAGAGCCTGGATACAGGGGAGATACCAGCTGCACTTAAATCTGCTGATATAGCTCCTCTGCACATGGGGGGTAGTAAAGCCTTGGCAAAACATTATAGGCCAGTTGCACTAACATCACACAATAAAAGATTTTGAAAGAGTGACTAGGAATCAAATTTCTAGTTTTATGGAAAATAATGAGCTACATAACCCAGGACAACATGGATTTAGAGCGGGAAGATCCTGTCTGTCACAGTTACTCAACCACTATGACAAAATCACAGAAGCTTTAGAAGAAAGCAAAATACACATGTTGTACACACAGACTTTGCAAAGGCATTCGACAAATGTGACCATGGAGTGATAGCTCACAAAATGAGGTCAATGGGAATAACTGGTAAAGTAGGACTCTGGATACTCAATTTCCTGTCGAACAGAACATAACGAGTAACAGTCAGTCAAATAAAATAGAGTCCAAGCGCAGTTATAAACTCTGTACCTCAAGGTATAGTCCTTGCACCACTGCATTTCCTTATTCTCATATTAGATATAGACAAAAATACAAGTCACAGCTTCGTGTCATCCTTTGCAGATGACACAAAAATTATCATGAAAATTACCTCTGCAGAAGACATTGAAAAACTACATGCAGATATCAACAAAGTTTTCGATTGGGCAGCAGAAAATAACATGATGTTTAACAGTGATAAATTCCAAGTACTCAGGTACGGCAAAAATGAGGATCTGAAATATAATACAGGGTACAAAACACAATCGAACCTGCCCATAGTAGGAAAACAACATGTCAAGGATTTGGGAATAATGATGACCGGCGACCTTAGTTTAGGGAGCATAACCAAGCAAATATCGCGTCAGCCAAAAAAATGATAGGATGGATTACGAGAACTTTCAAATCCAGGGATCCCATCACAATAGTTGTACTCTTCAAATCACTTGTGTTGTCCCGTCGTGAGTACTGCTCAGTACTGACTTCCCCCTTCACAGCAGGAGAGATTGCCGAAATAGAAGGAATACAGAGAACATATACGGCACGCATAGACGAGATAAAGCACCTAAATTATTGGGATCGTCTCAAAGCTCTCCAAATGTACTCACTAAAAAGGAGACGAAAGAGATACCAAATAATATACACATGGAAAATACTAGAGGGCCAGGTCCCAAATCTACACAGAAAAATAACAACGTACTGGAGTGAACGATATGGAAGAAAATGCAGAATAGAACCAGTGAAGAGCAGAGGTGCCACTGGCACAATCAGAGAACACTGTATAAACATCACAGGTCCGCGGTTGTTCAACGTCCTACCAGCGACTATAAGAAATATAGCCGGAACAACTGTGAACGTCTTCAAGAGAAAACTAGACTATTTTCTAAAAAAAAGTGCCGGACCAACCGGGCTGTGGTGGGTATGTGGGCCTGCTGGCCACTCCAAGCAACAGCCTGGTGGACCAAACTCTCACAAGTCAAGCCTGGCCTCAGGCCGGGCTTGGGGAGTAGAAGAACTCCCAGAGCCCAATGAAGCAGGTATTGATGTATCCCACCTCTTGCCCATGTGTTTTTCTTCACATGTTGTGTTTAGGAAATTTCTGTGTATAACATCTACTAACCTTGCTCCCCATGTTTCTTCCCCGCCATGGGGATTCCTTGATTCCCAATTTATCTCTCCATGATTTAGGTCCCCCATGACCAGCAGTTTCGCTCTCATTCTGTGAGCTAATGTTGCTGCCTACTGCAGTTTATCTATACATACCTTGATGTTGTCATTCTCCTGCCTGGGCCTTCTACTATTTGGTGGGGGATCCTAGATTACCAAGATCACAATCTTCCTCGTGTCTGCTGTCAGAGTTCCATGTATGGAGCTTGTGCTCTTCGATTTCCCAGGTCTTCAAACTTCCATTTCTGCTTTATTAGGAGTGCCACTCCCCCTCCCTGTCTCTGTGTCCTTTCTTTTCTTATCACCTGGTACCCCTCTGGAAAGATTTCATCCAATATCATGCCATTTATTTTAGTTTCCACTATTGCAACTATGTCAGGATCTGCCTCACTAACTCTTTCTTTTACCTCTTCTGCTTTATTGGTTACCCCATCAGCATTGGTGTACCAAACATTGAGTCTTCTTGGAAGTTCTGGTACCAGAGTTCATCCTTTCTCTGGGGGTAAGGTGGGGATCTGGGGGGTGTCTGGGTGTGTGTGTGTGTGTATGTGTGTACTCACCTATTTATACTCACCTATTCATGCTTGCAGGGGTTGAGTTTTTGCTCTTTGGTCCCGCCTCTCAACTGTCAATCAACTAGTATACAAATTCCTGAGCCTACTGGGCTCTATCATATCTACATTTGAAACTGTGTATGGAGTCAGCCTCCACCACATCCCTGCCTAATGCATTCCACCTGTTAACTACTCTGACACTGAAAAAGTCTTTCTAACGTCCCTGTGGCTCATTTGGGTACTCAGTTTCCACCTGTGTCCCCTTGTTTGCGTACCACCAGTGTTGAATAGGTTATCCTTGTCTACTCTGTCAATTCCCTTGAGGATCTTGTAGGTAGTGATCATGTCCCCCCCTAACTTTTCTGTCTTCCAGTGTCATAAGGTGCATTTCCTGCAGCCTTTCCTCGTAACTCATGCCTCTTAGTTTTGGGACTAGTCTAGTGGCATACCTCTGAACTTTTTCCAGCTTTGTCTTGTACTTGATAAGATACGGGCTCTATGCTGGGGCCGCATACTCCAGGATTGGTCTTACGTATGTGGTATACAAGATTCTGAATGATTCCTTACACAGGTTCCTGACGGCTGTTCTGATGTTAGCCAGCCTCGCTTATGCCTCGGACGTGGGCCTTTTTATGCCTTTTTATGTGGGCTTCAGGAGACAGGTTTGGTGTGATATCAATTCCTAGATCTTTCTCTCTTTCCATTTCACTAAGTACTTCATCTCCTATTCTGTATCCTGTGTCTGGCCTCCTGTTTCCATCGCCTAGTTTCATTACTTTGCATTTACTCGGGTTAAACTTTAGCACCCATTTGTTGGACCATTCATTCAGTCTGTCTAGGTCGTCCTGTAGCCTCCTATTGTCATCCTCTGTTTCAGTCCTCCTCATAATTTTTGCATCTTCAGCAGACATTGAGAGAAACGATTCTATACCCTATGAGAGATCATTTACATATATTAGAAACAGTATAGGTCCATGGACTGACCCCTGCAGACTCCACTTGTAACGTCAAGCCAATCCGAGACCTCACCCTCGCAGTGACTCGTTGTCTTCTGTTACTTAGGCAACAGAAGACAATGCATAAAGAAAGACTTACTTCCTTATGCAACGGGTGTAAGCAACCTTCCCTTTCACTCCAGCCTGCATCTCCAGCTTTTTCACTAGTCTCTTCTGTGGTAATGTATCAAAGGCTTTCTGGCAATCCAAAAATATGCAATCTGCCCACCCCTCTCTTTCTTGCCTGATTTTTGTTGCCTGGTCGTAAATTCAACTAGCCCTGTGAGGCAGGATTTGCAATCCCTGAACCCATGTTGATGCTGTGTTACAAAGTTCTTTCGCTCCAGATGTTACATTAGCTTTCTTCGCACAATCTTCTCCATCAGCTTGCATGATATGCAGGTTAGGGACACTGGCCTGTAGTTCAGTGCCTCCTGTCTATCCCCTTTCTTGTATATCGGAACGACATTAGCTGCTTTCCAAATTTCTTGCAGTTCCCCTGTTGCCAGTGATTTGTTATACACTATGGAGAGTTGCAGGCACATTGCTTCTGCTCCTTCCTTTAGTTTTAGTATCCAAGGGGAGAATCCATCTGTGCCTATAGCCTTTGTCACATCCAACTCTAGTAAACACTTCTTTACTTCCCCGCTGGTAATCTCAAACTCTTCTAGTGGTTCCTGGTTAACTATTCCCTCTCTTATCTCTGGAATCTCTCCTTGCTCTAAGGTGAAGACCTCCTGGAATTTCTTACTCAGTTCCTCACACACTTCCCTGTCATTTGTAGTGAATCCTTCTGCCCCTATCCTTATATTCATTACCTGTTCCTTTACTGTGGGTTTTCTCCTGATGTGGCTGTGCAGCAATTTAGGAGTCTTTGCCTTGCTTGTGTAGTCATTTTCGTATTGTCTTTCTGCCTCTCTTCTCATCCTGACATATTCATTCCTGGCACTCTGGTATCTTTCTCTGCTCTTAAGTGTCCTGTTATTCCTATAGTTTCTCCATGCCCTTTTACTTTGCTGCTCAGCTAGCCTACATATCTGATTAAACCATGGGTTTCTCATCTTCATTTCATTGTTATCCCTTTGGACTGGGACAAACTTGTTTGCTGCTTTTTTGCACTTCTGCGTGATGAAGTCCATCATGTCTTGGGTCGTCTTTCCCCTGAGCTCTGTTTCCCATGTTATATCTGTTAGGAATTTTCTTAACTCCTCATAGTTTCCCTTTCAGAATGCCAGTTTTTTATTTTCAGTACTCCTCCTCGAGTTCAATAACCCTTCCTCAACCAGATACTCAAACGCCAGCACACTGTGGTCGCTCATTCTTACTGGGGCCTCAAAGCCGATTTCCCTTATGACGGAGTTGTTCAGAGTGAAGACTAGGTCGAGTCTCGCTGGTTCATCGTTTCCTCTCATCCTAGTGGGTTCCCTGACATGTTGGCTTAGAAAGTTTCTTGTCGCCACCTCCATTAGTTTGGCTCTCCATGTATCCTCTCCTCCATGCGGTTCCTTGTTCTCCCAGTCTATCCTTCCGTGATTGAAGTCTCACATAATGAGCAGATGGGATCTATTCCTACTGGCAGCAGAGGCTGCCCTCTCAATTATAGTGTTAACTGCCATGTTGTTGTTGTCATACTCTTACCTGGGTTATCTTGAGGTTATCTTGAGATGATTACTTCAAGATTACCTAGGCAAGATTCTGACAACAAGCCTCCCCTTCAGAAGGGGTCTTCTATCATTTGGTGGAGGGTTATATATATATCACTGTAACTACTGCTTTTGGTCCTCCCATCGTCATAGTGTTGTTATGTACTCTCTGAATCCCTCACATCCCGGGATGACCATCTCCTTGAAACTCCATTCCTTTCTCATTAGTAGGGCCATTCCACCCGTCCTTCCCTCTCTTTCCTTATTACAGTGTAGTCCTGGGGAAACACCGCATTTGTTATGATGCCTGAGAGTTTTGTTTCTGTGAGTCCGATTACATCTGGGTTCACTTCTTGTGCTCTTTCCCGTAGCTCACTTGCCTTGCTTGTGATCCCATCTATGTTCGAGTACATCACTCTGAAGCTGACTTTCTTCTGTTCATTCTCAGATCCAATTGCTTCCCCTGAAGCAGGGAAACAAGGAGGGACCGGGATGTGAGAGCCTATGAAGGGGGACCTGGGGGATCTGGGGAGTGTGGAGGCTGGGAGGATCTGGTACTGGGGGGTGTAGGAGGGAGGGCTGGGGGGGGAGAAAAGAGGCCTTGGTGGAGGTTTGGGGGGGGGAGAATTGGGGGAGTGTGTGAGAGGGGAAGGCTCTGGAGAGTGTGGGAGAAGGGGAGGCTTGGGGGGGGGAGGGTATGGCAGGAGGGAGGGCTTGGGGGAATGGGGAGCTTGGGGGAGCATAAAAGGAAGGAGGGATTGGGGGGGGGAGGTTGGAGGATAGGGAGTGCTGAAGGGGATGAGGAAAAAGGGAGGGCTGAGGATAGTGGGGGAGAAGGGAGGGCTCAGGAGGGTGGAGGATACTGGAGGGTTTAGGGGGGGGGGGGTTGAGAAGGGAGATCCTGAGGAGGTGGGTGCCCAAGGAGGACACCTTGGGCACCAGGGGTTGGGGCAGTTGGGCATCTATTTTGATGGGGAGGTGCTTCTCTCACTGTGTCTGTTGAGCTGCTTGTGGAGGGTCCCCCGCTCCCCGTCTGGGATTATAGGGCTCGGGTTTATGGCTCCCTGATTTCTTTCTTTCTCCTTGCACTCCTCTTTGTGGCTGCTGCCCTCCTTCTCTCGTCCCTTGTCATATCCCTCTGCAGGTATGTGTATGTATGCACATACACATACACATCGTTTATGTATGCATATGTGTACTCACCTATTGTGCTTGCGGGGGTTCAGCTTTACCTTTTTGGTCCTCGCCTCTCAACCGTCAATCAACTGGTGAAAAGATTTCTGAGCCTACTGGGCTCCATCATGTATACATTTGAAACTGTGTATGGAGTCAGCCTCCACTACATCACTTCCTAGTGCATTCCATTTACTAACTACTCTGACACTTTAGAAAGCTCTGACACATTAGAAAAGTTCTGACACATTAGAAAAGTTCTTTCTAATGTCTATGTGGCTCATTTGGGTACTCAGCTTCTACCTGTCTCCCCTTGTGTGTATACCACCTATGTTAAATAATTCATCCTTGTCTACCCGGTCGGTCGGCCGAGCGGACAGCACGCTGGACTTGTGACCTGTGGTCCTGGGTTATCGAACCCAGGCGCCGGCGAGAAACAATGGGCAGAGT